>DWRA01000886.1:0-20265 GCA_018250295.1 Spathilepia clonius | reverse complement strand
ATATAAATATTTACAATAAGTAGAAAATGGTATAAAATACAATATTAATTAATTAAAAATAAATAATTAAATATAAAGTTTTTATGATGTAGCTAAGTTTCGGAATCCTGTTTTTTACAAAATAAATTTATTTTAATCCAGCTAAAGCAACTGTTTGTACGGTAAAAATGAGCTTCAACGTGTCTCCTTCATTGAAAAAACACTTTGTGAAACGGTGGTTATGATAAATATCTACTAAGTAACAAGCAATCGTAACAGCACACTGAAATAAAAATATACTCAAATTATTGCTATATATAACGCTATTTTATTATCTTTTCAGTTTAATTACCGTAATTTAAATTAATTAATATCACTTCACAACAACGTAAACGACTTAACCGACTTCAAAAAAGGAGAAGGTTCTCAATTCGTCTGCACTTTTTTTCGCATTAATTTGACAGAGATTCAAATGATGCCGTATTTAATATTTACATTTAATATAATATAATATTTAATTTACATCTACTATAATATTTAATATTTACATTGTAAATATATGAGCGGAGTTTTAGCCGACATAATCCGATTCGAAATCAATATATATAAAGACACCCTTACTCCAAGTAAAAGATCCAATATTATTCAAGTTTATAGCGAATCAATAAACAAGTAACCGGTAAAATATTATTATAAATAATTAATAAAGATAAGAGAAAGGGGAAATTAAAACTGATACTAAAAAGGAAGTCAAAGCGACGCGATAATGGCATTGAGCCCAAAAAACTTTTAAAACATGACAAAAACTTTCAAGAAATAAGAAAATATTAAACAAGTTACAGGTAAAACATTATAAAAACAACTAAAGGAAAGGAAATATTAATTATTATACACAGATTAAAAGAAGGAAATCAAAGCGTTGTTGAGTTTGCATTGAAAACATAAAAACGTTGAATAACAAAGAAATAAGTATATTTTAATTGAATAATCACAATTAAAAAGTGCAAACGAGAGTGCAGTCCACGTCGCACTCGCGGACATTTGTAATCAACCCTAAACAGGATTAAAGTCCTACCTCAAGTCGGTCACAGTTACGTTGCTTCTCCTAAGGACTACATTGGAACGCTTCGGATAAGTACATCTCTTTTCCCACGTACTTCGAACCAGAACACAGCAACGCTTAACACTGCTGTTATCACGAAGAAATGGTTGTAGTGGTCGCGTCTACAGAGCCAAACCGCAAAGGATTCTACTACCTAATACACTTATAAATGAGGCAACTATCTGAAACCTCAGGAGTAGCAAGAGCAAAGCATTCGACGACCCACATGACAACCGCGGTCACCATAACGGTCTAACACACAATGAGTTTCGGATTCCCGATCCCCGGCCAAAAACATATCTAAATAAAGAATTAAGATTTCTGTTCTGGATCAGGGTGTTTATGTATTCGTCTTTGTGTGTCCATGGCACCCACCACACAGGGAATACTAGTATGGGGTTGTGAGTCTAGAAATCGTGTTTTCTTTATGATCGGCTTTAGGTAGAACCCCCATTCTATAAAAATATACAAACGTACAGCATCACCACTTACCACCAAGTAGACTGCACCCTCGCTAGCTAGTTCGACTTTATAAACGTATTGGATTAACATACATTTTCTACAATACGCGTTGATATGGTTTCACAAGATAAATCAGACACATAAGGTCATGAATATCGTTTAACTCTGATTTATTTTACACATTTCATTAGTAAAAAGATATTTTGAAATACGAATTTGATTATAACTATCCAGTCTATTACATTCAGGTACATGTGTA
The DNA here is from genome assembly GCA_018250295.1 of Spathilepia clonius. Taxonomy (NCBI): domain Eukaryota; kingdom Metazoa; phylum Arthropoda; class Insecta; order Lepidoptera; family Hesperiidae; genus Spathilepia; species Spathilepia clonius. The sequence goes on along the minus strand of DWRA01000886.1, from coordinate 18,463 downwards.
TTATAGCAGTGATGGCCTAGTGGTTGAATCACGGCCTCTCAGTCGAGGGGTCCGAGGTTCAAATCACAGGCACGCACCTCTTATTTTTCGAAGTTATGTGCGTATTACAAATTACAAATTAATTATCATTTGCTATAACGGTGAAGGAAAACATCGTGAGAAAACCTACACACTTAAGAATTCTTTGGAAAAAAAAAGTTCTCAAAAAGTGTGTGAAGTCTACTAATTCGCACTTGGCCAGCGCGGTGGACTATGGCCTTACCCGTCCCACTCTAACAGTGGGACAGTAATGGGTTGATGATGATGACATGTGTATTTATAACCCACTGTGGTAATGTTTTCTTCGCGCATTTATGCGTGCATGTATGTACTCACGCATGCATGCATTTATGTATGTGTGTCAATCTTTGGCACGTCATGCAGCCCAAACGGCTTGATGAATTGTAACATATTAGGTGTCGGATTCGTCTAAATCATAGTGGCATCGACTACATTTTTCAACAGTCGTTTTTTTGTATTAATTTGCAAATATAGCGTAGACACGCGAAGCTTCTTTCTTTATAAAGCCACTTACATCTAAAGACAAACGTATCGCGTCAGACAAAATTATATTTATCTGCAAATTATTATAACACTTGCTCGTACTATCCGTGCCCGCGTGGCATTACGAAAGAAATAAATACGTTCATACATATTGTATGGATATTTTATCTTGCGACGGAGCGTGTCTGTATATAAATGGGGCTTAATTTAGAGTCTCTGAAGAAGCACAAGCCCCTTACTAAAAACTCAGCTTCTTACTGGAGTTTAGGGTCCGGAATACCTGACACATGTCTAACTTATCCACATTAGAAATTAACTATTACTTGTATAGACACATAGAGAATATTGTAACGAAAACGCCTAGGAGGTTTCATAACAGTTCTCAATTGGAACTACTTATGCAAACAGGAACCAATCCACACGCATGCCAAAATGAATAAAATTGATGATTTTCAACAATATTACATTTGTATGCGTAGAACAAATTGTTTTGTGCAATATTGTAAATAGATTTTATTAAAAATAACCTAAAATTTTACAGTATACAAAGTTTTGACAAAAGTGGACTTTTTCTCAACACTGTCGTTGTGTGGATTGGTTCCTGTTTGCATAAGTAGGTACAATTGTAAGAAATCTATTGATACGCATAGTCCAGCGTGGCAAAGTGGCCTAATCTTCTTAACGGGATCTTTCTTGTAAAACGAGATCAGAGTCCAGATTGATGATAGTAGTACTAATAATTATATCTGTCTGTTCGAATTCCAATACAAATGTACGGTACTTCTCATCTAGATTTTTAGATACGTACCTACGACTTTAATTATAAAATGGTTTCATAGAAAGTTATCTATTATAGTGGGTTATTAGGAATGTTATACCGATTTCTTTTTGTATCACGCGATTCTATGACCTTTTCTCTAATGCTACAAAAAAGACGCCGTCAGCGCTCCAGGTTCAAACACAATTTCTTTAAGGGAGAACATCAAACGAGCATACAACATCAAAATTAAAAGGTTCAATTAAAAGGTAGTAGACCCTTTTGTAGTTCGCCCCCGGCGGCCCCACCGCCACACTTATTTCTGGCTTATAACAGCACTGTTAAGCGCTGCTGTCTCCTGGTTTGAAGGGTGTGTTTTACTTCACTGTTAAAACAAGTGGTAATTAATTTCTACTACATACATTATTTTGAAAAATCTAATGGGATTCAAACCTCAAACCCCCAGATTGAGAAGGTTCCGAGGGCCACCAGAGTTGAACCACAAAAGTTCTACCTCTATAAAATCTTAACATTGAAAACTCAACCTGCAAACATTGGTATGTTAGTGTCTACTTGTATGTGTGCGTGTATTTACGCGTTCGTGTGCGTAAGGGCTCTAGATAGGCGATCAATTTAGCTGTTACCGGAAGATAGACGCGGTCAAACACTACCTCACACGCGTTTGAAAGCCGGTCGCAGCTATTTTCGGACGCCCGGTGCATTAACTGAACGCGAAAAACGCGATGCGACTTCAACATATAGGCCACGAAACATACGCTTCATCAGGTTCATTCGCTTCAAGCGTAATTCTAAATTCAAGGCAAGTTCAGAAACTCGCTACATTATGCAGCGCAGTGTCGTGGCCTCATAAGACCAGATACAAATTTGTTTAAGACTTCAAAAAGGGCGATAAATTCATCTGTATTTTTTATATATATATATTTTTAATTAATTAAAAAAAAATTATAAAAAATTTATAAAAAAATATATTTGTTACCTCAGAACTTTCGAGTGGGTGTTCCGGTTTGATGATTATTTTTCTATTTTTGACGCTCGATGCTGACCCTTACGCTTACAGCACAAATCAAATTTGAGTGTCGCAAATGGCCCTTAACAAGACAGTTAAAAGAAATTCGCGTTTCCGATATCTTGTTTGAACGCATATCGCCAAAGCATGATTCATCATCCACATTAACAATGGAAAATCAAAATATTGTAAACAAAGTAGATCCTTCACAGAATTATTTTTGAAATTTATGGAGAAGAAGCGGCAAACAAAACTCCAACGCACATCTTTAAAAAAAATACAGAAAATGTTACCATATGCTAATAGAGCGAGTGGAGCTGGAGCTACTTCAGACCACACAGTTATATCAGCAAAATCACCTCCTTTTTATAATAGGCTTACATACAAACGCGAATCGCCGGTGTCAAAATGCGTCTCGCCGGTTTAAAACGCGAATCGCCGGTTTCAAAACGCGAATCGCTGATGTTAAAAGTGGCTAGTCCACTACCGTCGTAAATGTGTGCGAATGCGTGAAGGGGAAGAGACATTACTGTTAACGCAGGTTACTGAACTCTCCTTTGTTACAACACGACCACACTTTGTAATTATTCTTTAAAATAACTGTAGTTGCTGGATTGATCGGTGGTACCACCGGTTCTCGAACCCTTAAAGGTGGTCGAATCTTATAGTGACGCTCCGAAGATATCACCATTACAAGTGTTTTCGTCTTTTTTTATACGATGGAGTAGCAAAAGATAATTCAGTCCATCTGATGTCAAGTGGCAACTGCCGCCCATGGACATTTGTGATCCACCCCAGATAAGACCAGAATCCCAACTGACATCGACCACAGATGCGTTGCTACCCCTGAGGACTAAATTGGAATGCCTCGTTAAGTATATCTCCCTTACCACGCCTTTCAAACCAGAACACTTAGAACAGAACGCTATTAGGCAGAAATAAGTGTGGCGGTGGTGCCGCCGGAGTCGAACTACAAAAGGTTCTACCACCTTCAAAATGATAATAATGATATTATGCCACTTACACATATGTATATGTACACATGTTCATCCACATTACGAGTATAAAAATTATAGTTGTATTGTATTAAAAAATAACCTATGTTCATCGCTGTGAAATAACTTTCAGCTTATATCAAACCTACAAAGACATGGGGTGTTATTATGAAGCCTTGGAGTACTACCAGAAAGAATATGAGTTGATTAAGGATATCCCGAAAGAAGCATTCACAACTCTTGCCAACATTGCTGAAGTGTGTTTCTTGGCGAAGAAACCTTACAACCAAGTGGAGAAGGCATGTTATGATGCTAGGAATGCTGTGAGTGTATAATCAGTTAATTAAATTTGTTATTATTGCCCATTCATGATTAATATATTAAAAGATTTGTTGTTTGAATTTTGCTAAAATGGATGGACCTATTATAAGGGTGAGTGCTAAGCAATTTCGAGTATAGTTTTTTTTATCATATATCTATATTTTTGTTTATTTCTCTTTTCATATAAAATAAATTCCTCTATTATATATCTCAATGAACAATGCTTGAACCTATAGCTTGCTATATTTCACGAAAAGTTAATGCATAATATAATCATACCTAATTATAAAACTTCAGGCAAAAGATTGGAACAAAAAGAAATATGAAATCCGCATACTAAAAAACTTGTTGAAATATCAAGAAGAGTACTTTGAATTGGATAGGATGGAAACTACTAAAGAGGAACTAAGGGCTTTAGGATACAGCAACTTTGACAATCTGGAACATTCAGAGGATGAGCAGAGTTCAGCTGGTGGTGGCGACGAGGATACCACCCATATTGGTGATGACATATGTCTGGATGATCTGACTGGTGAGCTAAAAGAAATATCAATACTTATAAAAAATTTCAAGGTGACAGAGCGCTGCAACTTGAGTGTAGTAGCACTACATTCATATTTCTACCTATTCTGATGGGAGGAGATGCTATGTTCTTGTTTTATGGACGGGATAGACTAGAATTATAGAGACTGCACCTGAACATTTGGGGTTTATAATAAATTATTCATAATTTCTATTCTGTTGAAAAATGTTTACACATGGAACGTGCAAGTACTAAAACTAACAAAAAAAAACTAAAACTAAACTAACTACTACTACTAAAACTAACTAACTAACTACTACTACTACTACTACACAACTACTCAACAGTCGTAGTCAGCATATACCCCTTACATGCCCCAATACATTTAGAGTATTTATTTTTAAAGTTAGTACACACCAATACACCAACATAATATTGGTGATGTTACCCTAATTTATGACGAAATTTTACGACTTGCAACATATGTACACACTAAATGCGTTTTTCAGATTTATCAGACACAAATGAAGAAGATGCTTCTGACACCAAAAGGGAGACACGGAGACGTGGGAAGGGATTTGCCATTAAGAAAAATATGAAAGGGGAGACACAGTTACATGTTGTAAGTATCGTAATTTCTTGTCGAAAATCCGCCCACAAATTTAGTACCTACACCTTTATGTGTGCTATTCTAATTTTAACAACAAAACTATATATGTTCCTTATAAACAAGATTTGATAACATTACTTGTGTTTTAATTATAACTGTAGCTAATAAAGGCTTGTTAAAAATAGTCACATATAAAATTTTAAGACAAATACTCATAATAGGTATCTAAGTACAATATTTGCGTTTCTACCTTGGAGTTCGAATTTAGCATCCACAGCTTCTTAGAACAGTATATTGATCCCATACACACATCACAGGAAAAGTTTGCTAAAGAGGTATTGATAGGTTAAAAAAATATATACACCAGGGAAGAAACAGTTAATACAATTTTTTACAATGTTATTTTTCTTCAGGCATGTATATCAGGCAACAAATTACTCGTGGAAAGGCTGATAGCCAAAGGACACCCAGTGAATGTGAGAGACAATGCGGGCTGGTTACCGCTTCACGAAGCTTGCATACATGGTCGTACCGAAGTAGCTTGTATACTGATCGACAACGGTGCTAATGTTAATGATAGAGGTGGATCTAATTGTGATGGTGAGTACTAATGTATTCAACATAATTTTGGCTCTAATGATTGACGGTAATTCTATAAGAAAATATACTGTAATTGCCCATAATATGCCCATTTACAATACGTGGGATCGATTAGGAATAAGGCTTTTCTCAAAACTAGCTAAATTTGTTAGAAACTATTTTAGAATTAGCTTTTATAAAGATGAAGATAAAAGATGGTTGAAATGCTATTTTTGCAACATATTGTGTACAGAATCACTTAATTTTTAAATATATTTGTCTCAGGTATAACACCTCTTTATGATGCGGCAAGTAATGGTCATCTAGAAGTTGTACAGTTACTGTTAGAGAAAGGCGCAATACCATCACTAAAAACCGACTTTGGTGAGACTCCTTTACAAGTCCTACAGAAGTGGCGCACTAGTACTATCCTAACTAGAGATGAGGAGATAATGTACAACAATATATGCAACAAAATTCATAGCATGGTTGACAAAAGTGGTACATTTGAGAATCTGAGTAGGGCCAAGTCAAAAACTCCAGTCAAACCGGTGAAAGATACTACGCCACCGAGTACTTCAAAAATGACAAGTAGAATTAGGGATCTAGAATCACCAGGGTTTAAAAGACGAAATATTATTGATGATGACAGTGATGATGACCTGAATTTATCGCCAAATATTAACGAAAACCAGACAGCGTTCCCATCTGATGACTCCGAAAATTCTTTTGACAATGAATATGAAAATAAATCGAAGAAAGAAAAGAACAAAATATCTGGCGTAAAAGAATACAGAAGTGCAATCTCTGCTTTAAGAAATAGAACTGGGAATGATTTATCAGATGTTGATGTGAAAAAATCTAAGCAGAAACCAGCGTTACTAGACCCGACTGAAGTAGATGACGATTGGTTAGATGATGATCTGGGGGTAATGAACAGGAGCAAGAAACGTAAACTGACCGACCCGTTGACATCTGTTGTAGTTAAGAAATCGTCCACTGACATCATTAAAGAGAGTGTTGAAAATATAAATAAAATCACTGGACCTCTTCACGATAGCAATAGTATTTCTATATCGAGAAAGAAATCTCGTATGAGTGATGTTATTGACGTGAGTGAAAACAGTTCAGATTCAGATCAGTTTAGAAACGAAAACATTTGTCCGGATACTATTGATCCAATAACAAATATTACTAGAGAATTCAATAATACCAAATCTAGAGATAGTAGGGATGGTATGAGGCGTCGTTGGAAAAGACAAAGCACGTTACTAAGAGCAGGCTTTCAAAGAAAAAAAGATGACAATGACCAGTCCAGTAACAGCGGCAGTGACAATGAAATGTCAATGAGACGAGATAGAGTGACACCAGTAGCATTCACTAGAAAACCTTCGGGCGACAACTTTAACTACAATTCCAATGATGGTTTCAACATTGTGCAGAATATAAACCCTAATATAGTACAGCCAATGAATGTTATACAACCAATAAGTATTGTCCAAGCTTCGAAGAACGGCAGGCCCATGCAAACTCAGATTCTTCCACCAGCAGCTGTGAAAGTGCAAATTCAAGACAAAGTGTTATTGATATCCTTAAAACTGGACACAATAAACAAATTGACAATCAGTTGGCTTGTTGAAGAAGTAAAGTCAAGATATTACAAGTAAGTCCAAAAGTATCCTATCCTACAATCGTATGACTTGTAACTTTATTAAGAAAAGACTAGATTAATTAACAAAACAATATTTAGATCCATTATAATTTAAGGAAATATCTACTTTTGCAGATTAACTGGTGTACGTCCAGTCTTCAGTTTAATGACATCAGATGGTGCTATACTGTCTGAAGACGACCCGCTGAGCTTAGTGCTGTCGTCGCCAGAGCTAAAGACCTGCATTACCAATTTTAAGGCATCTCCTGCTGAGGAGCGGTACTTGGAGTGTTGCGAAGCTTTGGGCATATGTAAGTAGAATTACTAAAACTTATGCCACGTGCCCTTATATAGCATAACTCTGCTTTTAATTCCTTCAAATAGATCAGTGTAATATGTTACACATTAATGATGTCAAATTTTAAGTTTATACGTAAAAAACGTCTATGTGATAATTCACAATAAAATTTACATAAAACTTTCAGCCCCTTCGGAAGAAATCCAGCAAGCGGTCGGTAGGAGTCACACAACGCACAGACTAGCGTTAGGATCGCAAACATTATCGCCCTCACAAGTGCGACCACTCTTCAGGGCCCTAACCCACCAAACTCATATAACAGCCATCCTAATATCAAATAACAGCATCGGAGACGATTCTATGAAGTACCTTACAGAATGTATGATCACTATAAAACATATCACACAACTAGACTTAAGCAAGAATAATATCACAGCTGACGGAGTGAAAATGTTGGCAAATCTTTTCGAAAAAGCAACAAGACCTGTTTGTCAGAGTTTAGAAGAGATAGACTTAAGTGGAAATCAAATAACTGGAGAAGGTTTTAAATATATAATGAAGTTGAGTCTTCACATCAAGCTAAAGGTGTTACGATTGAATGACTGTGGAATTACAAATTGCGTTGCCATTGAAGCAGATAAGTTACAATTTAATACGTTGGAGACTATAGACTTAAGTAATAATGAAATAAAACAGCCGATGCTCAGCTCTATATTGACAGCGTTGAATCTTAATATTTTGGTAGATTTAGAACTGGATAATATTGGTGTGGAAGGAAATGTAGTGGGATCTATTGCAAGTATCCTAGATAAGTCGAAAGATTTGAAGATAAGGAGATTCAGTCTGTCAAACTGTAAACTAGTGGATGGACAGTTTATAAGAATATTCAGGTTTGTAAACTTTGTCTAAATTATTTAATTCTATAAACAAGCTTGATATATGTGTACTCATTGCCATTATTGGGTTGCCAGTTTGACATTATTGGGTGCTAGACCCTACGAGTTTAACTACGGTATATTTTTTTAGGAATAAAATACTAATTCCAATAGGACCATGTTTAAAATCACTTTTGTCTATGAGTGTGTTTTAATTGTGGCACAAGTATGTGTTAAACATGTTGAAGTAACATAATAAAATAGATAACACTTTTAGTTAATTTTGGTTTTTGTTATATTTTACCGAATGAACTTTTCTTTCTAAATAAATACATATGCTTTTAATTATATTTCAGATGCCTTGGTCGCGCTAAACATCTTCAGTCGATAACTCTAAAGGACAATCAAATTACTTTCATTACACTAAAGAAACTGCTCCAACGTCAACCACCAGTGCCACAGATTAATCTCGAGGGTTGCCAGGACATATTTAAATACTCCCCAGATTCAGATTTCCAAGTGTGGTTGCCAGCTATTGACTTCGGTCGATGTGTACCCGAAATAAATGTAACACCTATATTAAAAAGCGACGGTGAGAGAGAGAGCTTCAAATTGTTTTCCAAAACTTGGCTGAATTGTTTCAAAGGGAGGGGCCTAATCGAACATTGTGACGAAAGTGTAACTAAATTCACTGCCAGATGATAAATCAGTAAATTGATAAAAAATGTGAATTTAGTCTTAATGCATTTTAGATATCATTTTTATAATTGTAATTTATCTACCGACTACCGATTATTTTTATCTAAGCTATGATGTAAATAGGGTACATGTATTAAAGGATTTTTACATTAAGTCTTATCATTTTACTTTAGAAATCCCGATATTGAAGTATACTTACGAAGCGATGTTTTACTGTACTCGCCATTTGCGGTCACAGGACAACAGGATTGTTTACGAAATTACGAATCCACAGATTTGTACCTTTAAGTAGCTGCAAGTTGACCCGCAAACATGACGGAACACGTATGTAGGATGGAGATTGATTCAGAGTATTTGCCCTATGTATTGACCACTGCAACTGCAACGTCTAAAGATCCCGCCGTTAATTGCCAATTGTGTTTTATCCAAATCTTTTATTTCTATATGGTACATGCCACCACGGATGTGGCTGGAACTGCTCCGTGAGAACTAAGCCAAAGACTTAAAAATCATCATTGTAGGTAAAGTGATAGGTCTTTTAGAGGGTACTATTGTTGGGGCTCAGGGATTTTAAAGGTGTAATACGGTAGTAATTATTAAGAAAACGAGAAGTTTTTAAGCATAAGAGATAAAAAGACAAGCCTATAGTTGTAATTAAAAATGTTAATTAGTAATTAAAAATTAAATTCACTCTCAACTGTTGTAATAATAACGCACAAATTACGTTGTAATAAGTTAGTGTTTTTTTATCTGGTGGTGTGTGGTATATGTTCGTCAATATATAACTGAAGTTGGAAAACAAGAAGCATAGGCCGTAAACAGTATTAAAAAAACGTATAATTGTCAAGTGTCAATATCATAACCTCTAAAAGTCATGTGTCTGTCATCGAAGTTTATGTTAAGGCATTTTTAAATTTTAAACATTACAAACTATCCAAAGTAAAGTTTAACTTTTGCTGTGATTAAGAAATTCCTCCGAAAGTAAATTTAGAAAACACCGAAGATGGCGGAGCAAGTAAATCAACGTATTGAGGATATGATAAATGAGTTAGAACAGATGCGAAGAACAAATTTATACGAAGACGATGAAATAAGGTAGGAAAACTTTGTTTCTAATGAAAACTCGATTTTTTCTGTATTATTCTTTTGAATGTTATTAATGTCTCCGTTTCATAATTTGCCAGGTTTCATATTTACTTGTTGCATAATTAATGTACTTTTATGGTGCCGCTCTTTGTGTGCTGCCCTTGCCTGCCTCATTGGTACTAGCAGGTAACGCCTACTGCTAGTTTTAGGATTTGACCTTACCGCTGGGGATGCACGACAGCGAATTTTTTAAACGACGTAAAGTAAAAAAATACATAAAATAAAATGACACGAGATGTAGAATTTAAGTATACCAATGAATAGGTTCTGATGTTAGTTTCAGTTACTTGTCAATATGTCAGTATATTATTGTACGCAAATTTCAGTTACAATGTTACTTAATGGGTTCCCAATAATCATCTTAGTATAAATCATGTAATTTTCTGCAAAGATTGAATACCATAAGCGAGCCGTCAATTACATGACCACTCTGTATGCAATCACCCCGCCTAAATAATCTACACAGTACACACACACTACACAGTAGATATAAAAAAGATTTAACTAATTATAATCACCAGTAAGTTAATAAAGAAATATTGACATTTTCAGGGAAATATCACGTAAACGTAAAGAGTTTGAATACCGAATACAGAGAAGACTAAAGGCAAAGGATGATTTTGTTCACTACATAGAATATGAACTGGCTTTGCTTGAAGACATAGCTATCAGACGGAGACAAGCCAAAATGACGGAAAAGAAACATGAAATTGAGTATTCAATTGCCAAACGGCTTAATAAAGTATTTAAGCAGTTCATTCTTAGATTCCAGAATGATATACAAATTTATTTTGAATACATCAAGTTTTGTATGAATGTTGGTTTTGATTATGCAGTGTCTAATATCATAGCTCAAATGATACAGGTATGGGTTTTTCATTTCTTTGTCTACAATATGCATTTTTTTTGTGATAGAAGTGATAAACGATCACATAGTCCACTTGCTGGTAGGTGGCAATTACCGCAGATGGACATTTGTAATAAGAGATCCTACATGAGGTTCGTCACATTGCTACCTCTAAGGACTGAGTTGGAACAGCTCAGATAAGTATGTCTCCCTTGCACCTTCAAACCAGATTATGGCAGCACTTACCACTACATAGATAAAATATTGGCGGTTGATTATAGATGTTTATGGCTGCCAGTTGCCAGTTAACATTAAGTACACAGCATGCTCCTTTGCTACTTCCGCCAGATTAAAAAAAATTGTTTCTATTAACTTTATAATCCACAACTTGGAAATTTGCTATTACTCATTCTCCAAAATGTGTAAATGAAAGACGTGCAAAATCCATTATTTTGGATTTTCTGTATGCAAAATAGTCATTAAGATTCACTTTATTTATATGCAGTTTCATGGAGACAAGCCTAAAGTGTGGCAGCTAGCCAGTAAGTGGGAGAGTAAGGAGCAGGATAATTTGGAAAATGCAAGGAGTTTCCTATTGAAAGGTATCCATCGTCATCCTGAATCAGAAATGCTGTATATTGAGTTGTTTGAAATTGAACTCTTAATGGCTTGTAAAGCTGAAAGTGATGAAGAAAAGGTAATCTTAATGTATATGAAGGGGTTTAGTGTACATCTATTTATTATTTATTTTTGTTAAACATTGATTTTAACTTGTTTTAACCATGATCAAAATATATTAAGGAAATCTACCTGACACATCTTCATGTTTTCTGACGTCTATCAATCCATACTTTCACAATACACAGAATGTAACATGAATGGTGGATAAATGGCAGCAGGGAGCTAGAGGACCTCAATCTGCATTGATCCATATGTATGTATGTCGATTTATGGTGGTTCTAAAGTTATTTGGGTGTTTGTGATTTTTTCTGAAATCCCTAAAATAGATATATAATATAATAGATAGAAAATAGGCAAAAAATTGGGAATTTTGTGAGACTATTAAAGCTTTGTTTCATTTTTTTTCTCAAAGTAGTTGAATACAGGCTACCATTATACCTATTTGAAATTTTACTTCTAAGTCTAAATAAAAAAAATAAGTAAGTCTGCTTTTGCCTCTCTGCCGCTGGTTTACCACCGTTTGTGTTACACCCTGTGTATTATGTACTACATTCTTTACCTTCCTTATTCTAAGAGGTTGCTGTTTTCTTTATTTAAACAATAATGGGTCAATGATGATATTAGTTGTGCAGTTTATGGTTAATTTACCTACAGCAACATGTTACAAATATGCTTATCATTTATCAATCTACACATAAATAGATAATAAGATTCAATATAATAATGTGATAAGCAACTTAGTACTGATATTTGTGAAATTTGAAATAGATGCATGAGTGGTAGAATACTATCACTGATGTAATTTTTGTTAAATGCTAATTTAAAAACTTTTAAACTGCCTCAATACTGTCTCAATTGTTAATTATTTATTTTCAGGATAAGTTAATCAAAAGAGCAGATGTTGTTTGGAAGAATGGCATGAATAATATACCAAAATTGTCTTATTTGTTCTGTGTATGTGATTTGTCTATGAAATTTGCATTTGACGAGTCTATTACAAATGAAATCAAAGCAGAAATATGGTCCAGACAAGAGGAGAAAGATGTTTGGTGTTATATTGCTCAAAAAGAATTAGAAGTAAGATTTATCATCATTATTTTGAAAATCTATTCAGTGAACTTTGGTTATTGATTTAGTAATCATTTTACTTCTACAGGGATATCATTGGACTGAGATAGAAGAGTTTATAAATGCTGAAAACAATTTGCCACAAGAAATCAATTATTATATGGGTGTCTATGAAGAAGCATTAACAAAGGTTATTATTTAAAACTATGTTATCTTATTTAAATTCTGTCCTCCAGTATTTTCATAATAAAAATTAATCTTCTTTCAGTTTCCCGATAAAAAGTTGTGTACTAAGTACATTCATAATTTACTCAGCGTAAATGAAAGTCTGTGTACAGAAACACAAAAGGTTTATGCAGTCAAACAAGCATGGAACTTTGGACACGAAAATGGATTATTAAATAATGAAATGTATGCTTTTGGCATTTCTTTCCTAAAATTAGAGAATGAAATTTCTAAGGATGAATTTACAGAGGTAATTTTAATTTATATGTTAAAACAGTTTTTTAGGTAGCATGGCTGCCCATTCACTAGTTCACGCGCACAATTACTTTAGATAATCTATAATCAAAGTAAGTTCAAAGATAAGAATGATAAGGCTTTTGATGTTTGATTATGGATGTTTCCTAATAGAAAATGTGTATTGTATTCCTAGAAAAACAGACTGAATTTATAAGGAGGTATGTCGTAATATTCATGCTTTGATATGCACTGCTTTCTATTGTAATTGGTTCGTAGGTTGGGCAGGGTAAGAACAAACATTTAAAGCATTTTTTTTACCGTTGTTTTAGATTCTCGACACAGCATTAGTTAAAAACCCAGAAGCTGTAAGTGTGTGGGAAAAAAAATTGCTCTTAAATGTATCTAATGAGAGCAAAATTTTACCAATCTTGCAACAGTCCAGCAAAGTGTTAAAACCAGATGAGTCACTACATCTTTGGAATGTTATGCTAGATAATGTTGAATCAAGTGTTGTTGTAAGTTAAAATATCTTGATCTGTATTTATTTCCTTTTCTTATTAATTAATTTAAATTTTCCGGGTTAGCCCATTTTTATTATGCATTATGTGTATTTTTCAGCTACAAAATTGCCAGGTTCAATTCCAACACTGTGAGAATACTTTAATGCTTTCTCTAAAGCCTAAACTACTCCAAAAAGTTTATAAACATAATGGGTTAAAAGCTGCTCGAGAAATGTACGAAAATTTCATCAGAGTGCCCCCAACACAAGTAGAAGTTCACAAGACAATGATTTCTATAGAAATATCACAAGAAAAACCTAGTGTGAAAAATATAAGAAAATGTTACGAATGCCTTCTTCAACATCATGGTAAAGATAATACTGAGATATGGGCAGATTACATAGATTTTGAAAATCATAAAGGGAGTGCCCAGAACACACCAGCTATCTATAGAAGAGCAGTTGCTACATTGAAGAAAGAAATTGTAGATGAATTTATTAAGGCTCAAGCTTTAGCAAGATTAAAAATTTAACTTGTAATTACTAATCACTAAAATATTATAATGCAAAATAATAATTCTGTTGACAAACAAAATATCTTTATTTTATTATAACCACACCTTTACTCAACAATCTAGCAAAAGGAATATCCACATAATTCACCATTTATACTAATTATTTACATATACATTGTACCAATTCTCTACAAGAAGTCAAATTTCTACTTTGGTGATAGTGGAATAACACTTAGCAAATAAAGACAAAAGTTAAATGCAACAGTATTTATATTGTATCATTATTGTAATGCAGCAATAGGTGCAATGTAGTACCTAAAGATAAGGGAGGAGCCACGTTTGTGTTGCTTAGTCCTGAGGAGTTCTCTCCAGCACGATTGCCACGATGGATAGACGGGCATCGCAGGTGGATTGCCGGCCTTCAGGCTGCTGCCCGCCACTGCCATACAGGTTGACACAACAACAAGTGGGTATGTTAAAGTACTGGTAATAAAGGTGAGCAACGGGACAGTGTAATATCTCAAATCTTTAGTTTTCACTAGATACTTGTTGACATAGTATGCCAAAACACCAGTTACTGCAAGACAGGACAAATCGCCCAACAGCTTTGGCACAACACCGTGGTAGAATCCAAGAATGCCATCATCTCTGTAGATGGACATAATAGTACCGAACAACGAGCTGTAGTCCTCCTCCTTGCCGATAAACGAGGCCATCATTCGGATCGACACGACATGGAAAGGATACGACACGACGACCGAAGCGGTGTGCATGACCACGTCCCGGCGGCCTAGTTTAATGTAATCGTCAATCTTTGGTTCCTCATCCGTAATGATGTTCGGTGGGTCATTCATTTCGGGGAAGTCTATGCCACATGCATGGATTACCTTTGAGGTGAGTTGACTAGCGGCAATCAGACCTAGCACTCTTGCAGATAGACCCTTGTAGCACCCGAAGAAGCCATCGGACTGTTTGATATACTTTATGTATTGAAACACGTTAGGTAATACCATAGCAGGGCGGCCGAAGAGTGTGGTGGACCGGCGCGGCGGCAGCGGCTCGTATCCAAGCTGGATCAGTACTTTAGCATATTCCATCGGGTGGCATACTGTCGTTACGAGTAACTGTGATGGCAAAGCCGCTGCTTTTTGTTTTTCAATTTCGTCCATATTATGATATTCCGGACAGAAATTGACAATCCCCTACTTCCGAAATTAAAACTGACTGACAAACAATATGACCATAGACAACAGATAAGAAGGAGAAGCGCACAGAAAATGAAATATGCTTATAGATAATATTTTTTGATAAATGTTAATGCTAATTGACCTAAAACAAATATTTTTTACTACGATAATAGTTAGCACAACTACATAATAATATTAGAAAATGAATGTAAAAACAAATAAATAAAAACTGAAAACATTACCAACCTACGAATTTTTAACTTTACTAGACATATTATAGGATTAATGAATTTATCTACATTGGGCGATATTTTTCGGATCGAGGACAATGTAATTTATATAGAGACAGAAAAGAAATACACATATTTTCTAGCATAATTATTATTTATTATTTTATACTATTCATGCACTCGAGGTTAGTTGAACTGAAGCATCTTCATCGACTTTGTATGGCAGTGATGTCGCCATTGTAGCATCTTTATTATCATTTTCGGTTGCATCTTGTGTCTAGAAATAAAATTTAAATTACAACTTAAAAAGCAAATAATACTTATATGTATCTTGATTGATAATATTCTGTTTCATTTATTTTCCTCGTTGTTCGTTTAACAATATCTTCGGACACATCACAATTCCTCAATAACTTACCGCCAATGTTTTATCCAACCCATAAAGGGAAAATTTTTCAAAGCAATGCCTCTAGGCATAATTTTAAAATTTTGGGAAATAATTTATATCCATTTTTAACCTTCAGTTATTACTATTCATTGTAACGATTCATGTCATATTAACTGTATCTCTAAGCTAGATTATGTCATTATGAATATCGTCCATGTATAATTAGAATTATTATTATCGTTAGTTTAAATTAAACTATTACCGTATCGTTAGCTTCTGGTTCGTCTTCGTGTGAAGACGACTCCTCCGCTTCTTCGTCCATCTCTTCAATGGATGATATTTTATCGCTTTCTTCATTGTCCGACGGCTCGTCCTTCTCTTCGAGAGGTTCCCAGGATTTATCTACCATGTCTGTTAATACCGTTATAAAAATTTAATATTTCTTAGTATTCCAATTTCTGTGAATGTTAGTGAGTAAACCTTGAACTTTGAAAATAAGATTGAAAAACCAAAGATTCAGCTTAGAAGCTTGGAATTCATATGATTTAAGACATTTTATTAAACTACCTCTGAATCTTAGCGAGCCTCGTCTGCTGGGCGGTTTCTCTTCGTTTTGCTCCATTATGATGGTCGGCACTATATCTATTAGAACTCCATTAGATTTCTTTTCGCCGTCTTTATTTCCTTCACTGTCGTTAAGCTGAAAGAGAATTTGTTTATTATTTTTTTAGTTATTGAAACTAAATAATAATTGCTTTACTAATTAATTTCTCGACTGAAGAACTATTGAAGAATTCTAATTCCTTAAAATTTCTTAAAAGCCACATAAGTGTAGGTAATTAAAAATCCATCCATAGTTATTTAGACTAAAATTCCCTGTAAAAATGAGACTGAAGGTTCTTGCAATTTCGTGGCCTTCTCTTTGCTTCTCATTATATTGGCATCCGTTTCTTTTTCTAGACGAAGCTTATATACTTTTTGTGTTCTCCACATCTGGAAAATGTATATCTTATTTTTGACTATATGTTGGAGACAGAGGAGTAAACAAGAGATTAAAAATGGAGCAAAAGAAACATAGCAATGAACTATGGTTTCTAAAGGGAAATGAAATTAACCTAATTTTAATATAGAATAATGATTAGTTTATGTTAAAAAGTAGCTATATTATATGAACTGGAAAAAAAGCAGTAAATTTAATAACTCACATGATAACCACAATAGCACAGTCCGAACAAGAACATGACAATAAGAGTGATGAATATTTTATCCGTGTTTTCCTCTTCAGCGTCAGGTTGTTGGTAGCTGGTGTCGTACGAGATCCGGGAAGGAGGGTCCTCCACCCATGTTTTGTCGACGCTCTGTAATAGAAGAATATTTCTTATTTTTTAAGTAAAAGAATAATCAAAGGAGTACTTACATCAGCTAATAAAGCAATAAGTATAATACAAAGTAAGATAACGATTTAAACAGATAAGTTCAATAATAACTAAGTAGTAGTAGTAAGGACCCGTTTCTTGTCATGCGGGTTTACGTATCTCACGCATATAGCGTTCGTATCTCACTCACATGCATGAATTAATTTACTGCAGTCTCCCCATTCTGCGTTAATAGCTTACATGACAGGAAATGACCATGAAAGGATGTACTTATTAAGTTATAGGTTTTTATGAGGGCACAAGACCGTGTGACAGGTATAAAGTTTCTAAATAATTTGACATAACTATTCAATAATTCAATAGAGCATATCTTAGGTAGTAAAACGGCTGTAGTCGTATTTTTTTGGGAAGACAGGAAAAGAAAGAATGAAAGGATGTTAGTTCAGTTTATTTTAATTTTCATCCCAGATAAACTTACAATGAGAAAACTTCCATTATGAGTAGCACCCAATTGATCATGTTCAGGCCAGGCTTCGTCGAAGTCCGCAGAACATTGCGCACTCCTCACTCCCTGTGCGTTCACCGCATTCACTTTCTCTGAGTCGGAGCGAGTGAATAGCATGTATTCTTCCAGAGGTTTCATAGTATAGTTGTTAATTTCTACTAGAATGTCTGGAATATAAACAAAAAAATATATATTCTATTGAAAAGTTGCCGGATAATAGATTTTTCATTATATGACTGACCTAGCGAGAAGACTCTAGACTAGCGTAACATAGTGTAGTGTTCGTGAAATAGTGATTTATTTGCGTTATAGAATGCAAGAACAGTGTGTTTACATCTTGTCCACAAATGATTTATTTATCAGTTTAAGTTAATGTAAAATTAATCATTAATCTTATATTAGTACATTGTAATTAATATAACGTACTCTATTAGGTACATTCGGTACTTTACACGTAAAAAAATATATCACTCCTTATCCGATAGAAAAAAAATATCTTCTATTTTAAATTTCATGGAATCTAACGCAAAGAAGTAGCTCAAAGCGACGACAAGAACCAATCTCATCTTGATTCTATTTTTTTTTATATAATGTTGTAGCAAACGAACATGCAGTCCACCTGATGGTAAGTGGCAACTGCCGCCCATGGACATTTGTGATCCACCCCAAATAAGACCAGAA
>DWRA01000885.1:0-20276 GCA_018250295.1 Spathilepia clonius | reverse complement strand
GATATTTAGTGATAATGCTAAGGAACCTTTTATCTGCGAGTCCGACTCGGACTTGGCCGATTTTTTTTTAAAACTGTACGTATGCCTTTTTTGCCAACTCTTATTATAGATTACATAGTTTATTTTTCTCAGGTAGTTTGGCAAATGCATCTCTAAGTTTGTCTTTGGCAGACACGCGTTAGGCCGGCCCCTGGTAGTTGTTACTTGACCGAGTTACTTGACCTTTACAGCCCTTAACTTTCTTAGTCTCAGAAGACATGCATTGAACTGTGGGAGAATTATAAAAAATAGTTATTATCACACCCCGGCTTGCTTAAGGCTTCCGACTTAAACTTTATAGTGCCTTGTGTTGTTCTCAAGGGGGATCCTTCAAAAGGTACCCAGTGCCGTGGGAGAAGCACGGGGTTACGTGGGATTCTTACCGCACTAAAACCCTCCCGGTGGCCGTCCTCAGTGCTTCTTGAACGGCTTCGGGATCTCCAATGGATGTTTAATTATGTAAAGTCTGTTATCGACGAAGTGCAGCTTTTAATCTCGCGTCATCGACCCATTACTGTTCTACCGCTGGGAACGGGTTTCCTCTCAAAGTGAGAGCAATTAAGCCGTAGTACACCATGCTGGACAAGTACGAACTGGTAGACTTCACACACCTTGAGAACATTTTTTGCTCTTTTGCTAGTTCTAAAAAAATATATATGTATATACATGTATAGAAGCTGACTGTTGTGTTGACGAGAACGGCGTAGCTGTTCTACGTAGCTAACAGCTACGCCTGCAATCGGCTACGGTAGTCGTAGCGTCGCCATGACAACCTGCTAACAGATGCCTCGTAGTTCCTATGCACAGTAACCAATCCACATTGATGGAATTTCCATGGAAAACATCATAGTAGTAGAGGAAACCAAGAGGGGATTACGGATTTACTCCAGAGCGGAAGATTAACATACAGGGAGATTCCTTGTACCTGGTTGAGTAACTCCACCAAGTATGAGCCTTATATCTATGGCCGCCCGTCAAGGATAAAGGATCAGATTAGTAAAAAAAAAAGAATCACGGGTCTTTCTCGAGCGCGTCAGATTAAGGTAGGATAAGTTACTTACACTATGTGACAAATTGAGAGTGACACAAAAAAGAGAGAGAACTACAAACTTGTAAAAAATAAAGTCATCTGGATATTCTCGAGCGTGACAATATTTATTCTTATTTTTAAAGGAAATCATTTAAGGATAACGAAAAATATATAATCTGACGATTTCCACAAGCCGAAGTAAAAAAAACATCTATAAAGTTGAATGCGTGCAGCTGCGAGATTCCTCTCTGCGTTATTCTCTTCTCTATGTTTGTATTCCTCTCTCACTCTTTCTCTATTCATTACTCTCTAACTCCGTCCCAACTCTGGTTTCTACCAGTGTTGCCAAATTAGGTGACTTTTCGCCAATTAGGCTATCTCAAAGTGTCTCAAGGTGATCTTAAATTACAATGACCATTTAGCCTACATCGAATAAATAATATGATGATCTACGGCTGCATATAATGCAGATTTCTTGCAGAAGTAAATAATTTTAAAACAAACATTATTTTTATACAACAACAAATCTTTAATCACTTGCAATCTATCGAAAGATCGATTCTGAATCGAGAAATCGTCAATAATGCCATGTATACAAATAAATAACTTTCAATTGTGTGTTTGTAATATCATAACAACTATATTTTACTAATTCCATATAAAATTATATACGATACTAGTAACAAAACAAACAATCATCTAGGTTTTGTCTCTCCGTATGTTTGTTTGAGGTAATCTTCTAAATGGCTTGACCTATTTTTTCGTGACTTTCATAGGCAGCTGATATTATAAGAAGTAAATAAGGCTACTTTTATTCTACAAAATGTTTTTGAGTTCTGTGCAAAATAATATAAAAAAATAACTCGTCAGATTAAGCGAACCCCTCCATGTAATCGTCAGATTATTAGAAAACAACGTCTGGAAGATAAAGATGAACCATATATATTTCAATCTGACGCGCTCGATTATGTCAAAATGGCGAATTTTTTTTTGCAAGTTATACTCGCCGTGAGCTTGCGTCACATCCAAATCGTCAGATTATTAAATGAGAACTTCTTTCGGTTCACTTTACATCCCCTCAAAAAATCACGCTCGCCAAAATTTTTTTCATCCCTTTCGTACGACCACCCCCACCACGCAAACGATCTATTTAATATACGTACATAATTTAAATCACGTAGGACATGGTTGCCGTCAATATCTGACGTGCTCTAGTATGTCCATGTAACGGTTTTTTTTTACATCGTTGAAGACTTATAGCCGCTCACCCCACCGATGAAAAGATATACATTGTCTAACATTTTATCTTACTATCATCGAAACTTTACAATGTAATAGGTCTCCATGACGCTCGAGTAAATCCCCATTTAGTATCCTGGGCTCCCCTACTATAACTAATATATAATAGTTTAGGTAGGAAGTAGTGGTATACCACCTGGGATAGTGCAGTTGAAGTTATAATTTTACATCATGTATTTCTGGTTAGTAACACCATTAAATATCTGTAAAGATTAGATAGTTAACTGGTATGTTTAAGGTAGAAAGCACGTCTGCATCAGTAGGTTTGTAGAATTGGAGACCAAGTTTTTTATGAAATGTCTCTGCTTAACAACCTTATTACGTGGTTGTAAGCATTAAATGCCTAATTTCCATGGTTAAACAGATGGCACATCAGCATTATAGGGGTTGATAAATTGAAGAGCATATTTTTAATTATATCTCTAGATCCTTATTGTTCACTTCAAGTTTCATGAAAATCGGATAGATATAAATTAAGTTATCATAAATTATGTAAAAACAGGTGTGGTGTGTGTATATGTATGCGTGTGTAGGCACGCACGTGGGTGTGTGTGTGTGTGTGTGGTATGGGTGCGTGTAGGCGTGTGTATGCATGTGTGCACGCGCATATGTGTGTTCATCTCTTATTACCCGGGAAAACTATAGAGAATTTTCAAATTTCCACGAAATAGGCCCTTATGTAAAACTTGAAACCGTCTTTGAATCATGTCCATGGGGTTTGAAATTGCCAAGTTATCGCCGGGCATAGTCGGACATACTTAAACATTGCTTATAAAAATATACTCGACAAATAGATAAACTCTCTGCTTTCAGAAGTCGTTTAAAAATTATACAAACGAACAATATTTATATTAAAATAATCGCACATTATACTCGCCAACGACATTGGCGACACTTATTTGTTCATACCAAACCTCAATTACCTAATTGACAGCCGTGTGATCGAGATGAGGGGAGATTGCTTGCAAATTGATAAATTGACGAACAATGCAGGTGGCTGATCTCCGTAATTGGCTCGTTATTTTTTTTATAACATCGAAGGACCTTACTAGTTTGTAGTCTACCTAGCGGTCGCTGCCATGCGTAGACGTCTATGGCTATGTTGGACGTTTTTTTTCTATTTCCAGCATGTGTTATTATATATATTTTTTGTATTCATTTAACAAAGGAGCACGCAACCAGTTTGGTCTAAACTGGCAGACAGACGAGAGAGATAGGAGATGCGTCGCTACCCCTGAGAACTAAGTTGGAACACCTCCTTTCAAACCAAAATACAGCAGTGCCTAAACCTGTTAGTATTACGGTGAATTTGATCCACAAAATGCTCTACTCCTTTATTTTTTTTATTCAAATACCCTTATGTAGTAATTGCTAATATTTTAACCATAATAAAATAATCATTTATTGTTTGTTCCGAAAGATGTAAAAAATATATTTGCCCTCTTTTCTTTCTTTGGCAGCACAAACACAGATAACAGCACTGTAAACTATGCTATGAGCAGAATCTAGCTATAGAATATAACTTGCTTTCCGATTCTGGTTTATGAGTCACCTATAAATATATAGAACTATATAAAAATAACGTCTTTTATTTTTTAGGTAGTTATCAGTATAGATACTGCCTTTTATATAAGATTGGAGTTGCAGACGAGCTTGCAATCTACTTGATGGTAACTGGCCACTGCTGACCATGGACATCTGTAATCAATCGAATAAGATTAGAATCCCGTTTGAGGTTGCTCACAAATGTATAGCTCTACCTTCGACAACTAAGTTGGAATGCCTCGGATAAATAAGCCCTTACAATACGTTTCAAACCAAAGCATAGCAACGCTTCAAATTGCTTTTATAAGGCAGAAATAGGTATGGCGGTGGTGCCACCGTAGTCAAACAATAAATATTTCGACTAACTTCAGTCATACCATTATTAAATGGAGTTGCTTAAGTTGCTTTGTTAACTAAAACTAAATTGGTACGTCTTTTCATTTCGCATATTGAGTTTACCTATAAACAGCTGTACATTTGGATTTTGTATTTATATACAGTTTATAGAAAGTTGTTTAGTAAAACTGTCGGTGAATAAAGTAAATGAAAAAAATATTGAGACGAGTAAGAAAAGGTTTAGAGAAAACAAATACGAAATGGTATAAAGTTGGCTCAAAGCCAAAAAAAATATTTGCAGATGGACATCAAAATTAAGGGCATGCAGATGTCCGCTCCCTATCCCTAGTCTATATGCACCACCCTTCAACCTATGCTTTTATTGAAACGCGTAATGGGAACCCTTTCGATTTTTTAAATTATAATTTCGTTGCATTTCACTGACTTGCGCGAACGAAAGCGATATACGACATCGAGGAATAGTTTTGCAAGGGTTAGTATAAGAATACGCAATTAAAAAAACTAAACTAAGTAACTCTAACTAAGACACGTCCAATATACATGTTAGACCTGTAATAACGAATTATACAAGCCCAAACTAAAGAGATATACGAATAGCCACTGAAGAGTTCCACAAGACGTTTATAAAGCGCCATCTAACAACAGACTTTGGAAATTACGTTATTTACCAGGAAACAATAGTTATCCATGTTCTGTTAAAGGTGTATTTGTGGTGTTGACCGCTGATTTGAGTCACATGAAGCAAATAGTCTTAAATGTCTCAACTTACACAGAGTAAGAAAAATAATAATAATAATAATGACCCTACTATTATATGTCGCGTAGCGTCCAAAAAAAAGGCGAATTCATGAATGAAGAGATAAAAATCCGTTTCACTACTTTGCCTGGGAATCAAATCCGGCTTTCTATGAGGAACTGACAAGACTTCAATGAGTCACACGAATCACTCAAACCCCAGTTTTCAATAGGACCCTTTATGATAAACTTCGTCCAAGGACATGAGGGTTGAAATCAGCGGAACACCCGGCTTCAATCCTCGCAGCTTTGCCTCCTTTGTGAAGGGTTGTTACTGGGATCATGTTCGTCGCATCCTATTATTTTCCCCCTGTAATTGCGTCACTTTGTTTGAAATTGCACAATGTTTCCATTTATCTTCGTCTCTTTGATCTACGGATCTGGTATTAACGGTCAGTTCAAAAGAACGGTCCAGCGATTATTGCTTTGTTTGGACCCTATTTAGTACTTATTAGAATTCTGACGAATTTTATTTCGTGATACGTCACTATTTTATTTTTAGTAATAATGCAGTTGCTTTTGTTGGAGGAAAATCCTGAAAATATGATATAATATGAAATCTTATTAGAAAATTTGAGTTTCCGAATTTTATTGTCCAAGATAACGTCAGGGTTGAAGTCATCATCATCAATCCATTACGGTACGAAAAGAAGATTATTTGGGCTATAGTTCAACACGATAACCAAATGCAAATTGGAGCACATCATATATGAACATGTCTGAAAAATCATTTGGTTGTTTTCGTAAAACATTTTTCTACACCATTAACATAAAAGTTTTGTTCTAATATTATGGGGTCACATCAAAGATTCGCCCTTGGACTTTCAGAATAAAATTGCTATAATTAATAACGTAAGTACTGTTCCACGCATTCAATACATATTCATCGGATTGAATACGCATTGAAAACCTATTTTCCTGTAATCCTTAATCAATGTATACATTTTTTCTTATCTAAGATTGAAAGACAATTTTTGCCTTCTAGAAATTGTCAAATTTTAGTCTTTAAATAGATTGATTACTAACAAGCGTTAAAGCAGACAGTTTTTCATGAAAATAAAACATTTAATAAATTAAGGGGTACCTAAAGAAAGGCAAATATAAGTAAAACACAGAGAACAAAGTGAGGTACAAAGTAGTACAAGGCAAGCCACATAAATCTTATTACTTAAAATACGTACAATGTCTGGGAACCCTCATATGTTCCATTCAGAACCATCTACTCCAAAACTTAAATTAGTATACTAAGACGGTTACAAATAATAACAAGTATTGGTTAAATAAGGTCTAACCGGGTGAATGGTTCTAGTATTGACGCGGGACGCAGAACTGAACTGAACAAAAAAAACATAAAATAGACAATGAAGTGATCCTATAAGGATTCTTTTTTTCCTATCGAAGTACCGCACCCTAAAAAGCGGTTATATTAAAATTGACGCACGCTCTAACAATTTATATGTACATCTGGACAAACCGTTCCAACAAGATTATTCTTCTGTGTAAGGGAGCGCTTCCATTGTCCATCGTTTCAATTGTCCAGCTGTCTTATTAGAAAGGGAAAGTTGAATGGGAATCGACCCCTGTTCTTATTCAAAGTGCACGTGGCCCTCATGCAAATAGGGTAGCATTGTACCTAATTGTGACTTTGACCATGAACTTAAAAAAAGTTCGATAACAAGGGTGTGTCATGTTACGTCGAATAATCTCGACATATTTTTGTCTTGACAGCCGAATTTCGACCATAAATGTTGAAAAAGAAATATTAATAAAAGTGATTATCGTTGATAACACCGTACATAAATAAGAACATATACGGTTCAAATCATCAATTGGACTACGAATGTACAAATCATTATTCCTAAACCTTCCTAAGGTGTCGTTTGATTTGTGTAGATTATTAATAAATAATCAATGTATTAAATTTATAACAGAGATTAATTGTCAAATTTCCTTCTTTGGTAGGCAAACGGCGTAAATCTTTACAGACATGTACCGACACAAAAAGATGGCGTTTGTGAGCTGTTTTTTCAAATGAATTGTATTATCAAATTAAAGGCTTCATAATGAGAATTGCAAAGAGGTACATGAACTGGTTATGACGAGTTGTCATTAAATGTAATAGCTAATCTATACGACACCTTTTATGCCTCACTGTTGAGCACAATGCTTTTTTCATAACAGGGTTACCCTCCTCTTCCTAATAACTTTCTCGTAACCTGATTTGAAGTCCGCTGTCTCTGATATCTAACGACCTGATGATTCATACATTCAAGCCGCGTATCAAATATTAATAGATAATGAGTATCCTACTGACGTAATTAATGTGATTTTAGTTATTTATCTGTATTTGCAAGTCATATTTAAATTAATTGTTTTAAATGGATGCTGTGGGAAATCCCACTATGAAACCTAATGCAATATGCAGTCATAGTGCAGCCATCTGTGGCTTTCTCACGCAGTACACAAAGACGTTAAGACAGCTTGTGATGAGAACCGGTGCATTATGATGTTGTACATTTAATTTTTAATTCTTGGTAGACTGTACCTTTGAGCCTTGTGTTAATACTACAGTAACTACAGATTTTTCATATGTTAACTATTTGCCTTGGTTCAGACTTAAATCTCCGATTTGTGTGACGTGTTCAGAAGCAATTAATACCTAAGAACTAATTATTTTCGAAGATTTCTAATAATCAAAAATAGAAATATAAGGTTTTAAATGTTACTTAATTATTACTAACAAAGTGGCTTTAATGAATTGTTTTCAAAATTAATGGATGACGGGCACCATTCACGGGTTAAGTTACTAATATCTTTAATAAATAAATATGTCACTGCGAGCTCAATCTTCAATATTAATGGGCGATGGGAGTCCCACTTTTTACATTGCAAATGAGAGTTTAATCATTTACCTATGAATGCAAGTCACGTATCCAATATTATTTGATAGCGTATATTCTATTAGTTACGTAATAAATGTGTCTTTAGTAATCCATCTGTAATCTGAAGTTATGTGTCAATTGTTAATAGATCCTGTGGGAATGTGCACACATGAAACCGCATTTGATATGCAGTTACTGAGAGAAATTCCACTATGAAACCTCATGCAATATGCAGTCATAATGCAGCCATTTGTAATTTTCTCACGCAGTGCATAAAGACGATAAATTCAGATTGTGATGGGAACCAGTTCATATGATGTTTGCGTATTTAAGTTTGTTTCTCGATAGTGACTTTGTGCTTTGGTTTAACGCAATTATAGCTTTTTGGTACGACTTTTTGGAATACTTCCTTATGATAGTAATATTATACTTTGGTTCAAAGAAATTGCAGCTCTTTGATACGACGACTTTTTAGAATACTTTCTTACGGTAGTAACTTTATTACAACTTTTTGGTATGAGGACTTATTGGAATACTTCGGTAAAAAATATCCGATAAACCCGAGAATTTTCAGTGACATCTTAAAAACTTTTATAATGAATGTTCAACAGATTTTAAATAATCGTAATATAATTAAGTAAAGGAAAGTAAATTAAAAATTACAAAACTAAGAAATATATTTTCAGAATGGCAATCCTTTAACTAATATTACTTAACGTTACTTCATATCACTTTTATGGAACACCTTATGTACTCAAAGCTTCGCTGCTTTTGTAGATTTAATTTGCTCTTGCTTTCGCCCCTATAGCATTGTGTTAACATCAACGAACAACGTGGTAAACAACGTGAAGAAGAAAGTCTCAGGTTAGTGAAATCATACGTTTTAGATGCGTAACAGAGTTGTCTAAAAGTGTAATGATGTAGAAAATTTTTAAACGTGATTTAGTAACACGAATTAAAATAATATATTGTCAGTGATATTTCGTCAGCGGCAATATAACATAAATATTCTATGAACAGAAATACTTTAACAGTACGTGATGGCGGCATTAAATGATTTTAAAACTGATATTATCGCGCAATCACATCTTGCTAAGTAATGGGTACTTACGATACGGTATTTGATTTCTTAATTGCCGATATTTCGACCCAGTGCGTGGATCGTGGTCACGACGAATGCCCGAAGAGGCGAGGCATTATCAACGGTAATGGAAAGAAAGTTTAAAATAGATATGGAAGAAAATTTAAAACTTTTTAAAATAGGTCTGTGAATCATTTGGCATATAGCCAACAGGTCTCGTTAAGTTCGACGGCCTAATTCGCACAACTTATAAATTCATCAAGACGGCATGTGGAATTTTGTTAGCTTATGTACTCAACCGATGTTAGATTCACCCATTTTCTTCTAAAGGACGCTTTAACTTATTAGGCAGTTTTGAGGGTAGTAGCACCTTTTCGTGACTCGATGGGGCGGTACCAGCGCCACACCTATTTTAGCCTAATAACAACAGTCTCATGCGCCGCTAATTCAGGTTTTAGGGGTATGGTGAGGGAAACTTACTTGTCCAAGGAGTTCCGACTTAGTCCTCGGCGGTCTGGGAGGCAACGCATCTGTGATCGACCTTAGGTAGAACTCTAATATTATCTGGAATTGAATACAGATGTCCATGGGCGGCAGTGGCCTTCTTTGGTACGTTAATCCAATAATTAATGTTCTACTACTGAAACTGCAAAGATCCTATTACTAATGATCAATATGAATCTGGTAGAAAATTAATACTATCGCAAGGTGTTAATTTCCAATATCCAACGAAAATTCCACTAAGGCTTGAATTGAGAGGATATTCTATGTTGCGGCGTTAGGAAATAGCGCTTCTCATGAAATTGGACTCCATTCAAAGAGAACTAGAGCACTGGAATAAAAAAATGCGGGCGCAGAGAAGAGAGTCAGAAATATAAGAAATAAATGCCAAGTGCTGCGCGAGCTAAAATGTTTTAAAGAGCAGCTGTTAGCCAAGCGTCTTACTCAATAGGCATTCAAGTCAATAATGAAATGGTTATTTGCGTGAAAATGCTGGTTATTAAAAATTCACCGTTGTAGCTTCTACAATTTAAGGCCGAATGTTTCCGTTGGTAGATTTGTTTTTTTTAAATATGTTTGCCCAACGTATCATTGTGCTGTTTTACTAAAGA
Organism: Spathilepia clonius; assembly: GCA_018250295.1. Taxonomy (NCBI): domain Eukaryota; kingdom Metazoa; phylum Arthropoda; class Insecta; order Lepidoptera; family Hesperiidae; genus Spathilepia; species Spathilepia clonius. The sequence continues at coordinate 10,136 of DWRA01000885.1, read as the reverse complement.
GTGAAATATAAATATTATTATAACAGAAGTAGTACGACCCTTTGTAGTTCAGTCTCGAAGCACCACAACAACACCCAATTTTCTTATAACAACAATGTTAAAAGCTGGTGTGATCTGATTTAAAGGGTATGGTAAGGAAGACATATTAATCCGTGACAAACCATCTGAATCCTCAGGGGTAAACCCTAATACTTTTTATAAAGTAAAAGGAGCCAAAGTACAAAAAATGCATGCAGTACTTTGTAACGTTAGCTATCTGTCAGTGAATATCCCGTTAAAATCAGTCCAGCCGTTACAGACGTTAAGTATAACAAACGGACGGACAGAGAGACAAAATTTGTAATAATTGTGTTTTAGGCATAAGTAACCGTCATCCGTATGGCTTATGACTATGAGCAAATAGCAGTTATTTTGACATTACAAATTATATTTATATGTATTTATCTAGATGAATATATCTTTTATAGACGTTTAAAAAATAAGACTTTTATTTTATCATAAATGCAGATATCAGTTGCGACTATCAAAAATAGACCGAAATGAAAAGAAACGTGTCCTTGTACAACATTTTTTGAACAAAACGTAAAACTTGATATTACAAAATTTTCATGTCAAGTCACAAAAAATAAACCCCGCCGGCAGCTTATCGATCCATGGTTGGAAGAAAGGCGTTTTCTGGGTCACCCGAATGCCATGTTCCCATAAAAATAACTCTACTGCCGTTTCCTGCGACTTTTCAGCTCTTGTTTGAAACTAAACTAAACTCTGAATTGGACCATATTTGAGTTTTAGTTACGTAATAGAACTGCTAACAAAATTATCTTATAAATATGATAACTGTAAGTTTGAAGTTCCAAAATATTTGGCCAGTGCTGTTTCGTTGTTAGAGTCCCAATAATATCCCACTAGTGGACACGACACGACATGGCATTGGTCTCTCAGACAGAGAACGGCTTAAGCCGTAGTTCTATTACGATGGTCAATAGTAGATTAGATAGACTTCACATACGTTTGAGTACTTTTTTATAAAACCCAGCCCTCTAAAGTATAATTAGTAGATGGTTAATACTTAGGAATAAAGTAAGTGGTATTGGTAATTCCACAAAATATATGTAAAACACATGGAAATGCAATTTTCCAGTTATTACCTGCATATTAAAGAAGCCATATGGAAGCGATCTCACAATTGCGGCGCCATGGAAATTGCAGGTTAAACTACTTAGTAGAACGGAAATATGTCTATCGCATTTACTACTTAATAGTTCAAAGTGTTCAAGGATTTTATACTTCTTACGCTTATGTTATAAAAACAATAAAAACTTTAAATGACTATTTTACAAAACGCTTCAATGCCTTCTTATCCCCTTTAGGAGCAGATTATTCAAAAACGGTGAAATTGATATTTCATAATTTCTAACCAGGAAACTAAATACAAATTTTCATTACGCTTCCGTTAAAAATGGCCAATTTCCGTACAAACTTTTGTTTTTCACCCCTACATGGGTTAGATTCAAAAAACCATATCAGGGGGCACGGTAGTGCCCCCGCCGAGTCGAGCAAAAAGCAAAAATAAAGACACGGCCGTGAACTATCTTTTCTCAAAGCGATTCAGAGCATTTTCGATCCCCCTGTAACTTCGCTATGGATAAAGCTAGAAGCCTGAATTTTTAGTCACCTAGAGAAGTAGTTCATACAATTTTTCCTCACTAATACAATTTATATTTTGAAATGAAAAAATATGTACGTTACTTAAAGCAATAGTTTATACCTATTTACTTCCTTTAAGTGTTTGATTTGGTACGTAACGAAGTATGGAACTATAGGTTTTTTACGCGACGTGTACTAGAAGTTTTTCTTTATATTACGGTCATATCAAACGAGCATGGTGGACTGCTACTCATGGTAAGTAGCTATTGCCGTCAAATGACATCTGTAATCTATCTCAGATTAGATACAAGTCTTTTTTTATACGATGGAGTACCAAAAGAGTATGCAGTTCACGTGATGGTAAGTGGCAACTGCCTCCCATGGACATTTGTGATCTACCCCAGATAAGACTAGAATCCCAACTGAAGTCGACCACAGATGCGTCGCTGCCACTGAGGACTAAGTTGGAATGCCTCGTTAAGTTTATCTCCTTTACCACACCCTTCAAATCAGAAGACAACAGTGCTTAACACTGGTGTTATTAGGCAGAAATAAGTGTGTCGGTGGTGCAGCCAGAGTCGAACTACAAAGGGCTCTACCACCTTTGGTCTTACCCGAGGTCAGTCACAGATGCATTGCAACCCCTGAGTGCTAAGTTGGAAAGCCTCGGATAAGTATGTTTCGCTTACCACTGTCTTCAAATCGTAACACAGCACTTAATACTGTTGTTATTAGGTAGGTAGGTAGAAGTAGGTGTAAGGGATGGTGCCTCGTGAGTCGAAGAACAAAGGGTTCTAACAGAATCATCATCATATTGCAAATATTCTAGTCTAGCTAAAATGGAGGAGCTGTACAGAACAAATTTAGAGTAAAATAATTTATGCAGAGCTGACTGCCAACCTTCGCTAGTTGTAGAGGCACCAGAAGAAGAAGAAGATATTAAATATTTATTTTATTTACGTTACGCGTCTGAATTTGTATCACAGAAATATATTTTTATAGCTAATTTCAACTTCGTCGGCTGATTAGACCAGGAGAAAATGTACTGTGATACACGGACGGACAGACACACATGTGAACTTATTAGGTTTCTGTTTTCTTGGTTTGTGGCATGAAACCTAGGAATCTTCAGATAACGTACAAAAAGAAATGACATATGACCAAAAAACATAAAATGTACAAAAACTTAAGTCTCGCGACGTAATCCTTCTACCGAAAAAAAGTGGAGAGATCGACTGGAAACAAATATGTATATGGCAGCCTCGTTTAAATTTTCAGTCGAACGCCAGTAATAGTAAATAAAAAAAAATCATTATTTAACTCATTGGTAAAATTTAACGTGTTATTGCAATTGAATTGATTGTGGGAAAGTTTACAGAAGGCATATTCCGCAATGGTAATTTAATAATAGTAAATTTATCTATTAGTCAAGTTGTACTTTTTACTGGATACAGGCAGAAAGCTGGCATGTAACGTGCCTAATATTCATAAAAGCGTTACAAATACGTTTTTTTTATTTGATGGAGTAGCAAACGAGCATGCAGTCCACCTGAAGGTAGGTGGCAACTGCCGCCCATGGACATCTGTAATCCACCTAAGATAATACTAAAATCCTACCTGAGGTTGAGTACAGATTCGTTGCCACCCTTGCAAGCAAGCAAGCAAGTCTTACTTACCACGGTCTTCAAACCAGAAGACAGCAGCGCCTAACACTGCTGTTATTAGGCAGACATAGGTGTTGCGGTGGTGCCGCCGAAGTCGAATCACAAAGGGTTCTATCCCCTTTAAAAATACAAATGCCTACATTTGTATTCGATCGCATATTTGTATTGTAATGCACGTTGTGTGCCAAACAACTTATTAGGTATTACATTACATTACATTTTGTACATCAAAATATTATGGCTGTTAATTAACCTTCAGAGCTGTTCAATAATTCAGTTGTAAGATGTACTATCTATTTATATATCGACAGTATGAAGACGACACTATGTCGGTCGTGAAGCAATTTCGTCGAATACAAACAAAGGCAGTTAGGCCCCGTGCTATTATTCAATTATTTACACAGCAAACCCTGCATCGTAGAACGATCGATCAGTCTTTAACTATCACATTGAGTGACTCTAAACTTTTGCATAAATGATACTGTTCAAACTATACATAGTTAAATTTCGAATTTTCTACGCCTTTCATTTTGCTTTCCAAAGGAAAAAATTCAAAATATTTTTTTTTTAGTTAAATAATTTAAACATAATCCTATACGGCTAGTTTCATAGGACTCACGTCAAAAGCACGACTTTTTGTACTATGAAATAGCTGTAGCAGGTACTTATTTCTAAAACATTTTTTGATTTTCTTCTTTTCATTTGAAGGGGTATTTTTAAGGTACTTTTGCCCTTCAATGTAGGTATAGTTTAATGTTCTGAGCTTTGTGTAATGGGATGGAAATCATCGTCACTATCGCTGTCTTTAGAGTTCCGTAGCTAAATGGAAAGAATTAGAACTTTTATAGGTTCCTCATGTCTGCCTGTCCGTCCGTCTGTCCGTCTGTCCGTATGTCACAGCCACTTTATTCAGAAACTATTAAGACTACAAAGAGAAACTTGGTAGGTAAGTGTATTCTGTAAACCGCCTTCCGAATTATGTACAAAAATAAAAAATATTTTAAATTTAGGGGACCTCCCAAAACATGGATCTGAAAGTCTACAGAAAAATTTCGTCTTACCTACACGTGTGGGGTGACTATAGAAAGATTTCCAAAAATGACAATCTAAAACCATTTTTTCTCAAAGTCGATTGTTTTAGTCCGACTCGCACTTGTTTTTTACATATTTTGTGATAACTTGGATTTTGTCCTTCCATTCCTCATGAAAAATAGAACATCGAGTGTCTAAAATAATATGGTGTGATAAAAATGTTAACATTTAGCTCTTCGATCTTGATTTTTCATTGGTACTACCTACCTTTACTATATAATTTAACTATTTCTTGTTTACACATGTACAATAAGGTTCTTAAGTATGATTAATTGTATGACTTACAGCTCCTAAACCCTGATGACGCAGGAGTGCTTCTCGTCTGAACTATGAGAGTTAGGTAATTGTTGGTTACGTATATAAAAAGGCTAACATACAAATAGGTAGTATATTTCGTTACTTTTTTTAATTCTCGCGTCCTAAGTGACATTTACGCATGACGTAATTTTTGTAAAAACGTTAGCACAGTGGGTAAATTTAGTTATTACCATTTCACAAAAACTAGTAAATTATAAAAACAAGGAAAATAAAAATTGATACTAAGTAAACTAAAATGAAAAATGAAAACCTGAATATTTGATTATAAATAATACTGATAAATAAAATATGTCATCCAAAACCCCAACTTGTGGCATAGTGCCCAGAACACTGGCAGCGTTTCCTCGCTGTGTGGTGACTTGACGAGACTAATTTTTTGAACGAAATAGTTGCCAACCCTCTGGCCAACCAATGGAAGGATAAGCCTGTTCGACATGTCTTTAAAAATAGTAAATAATAATATCTTGGACACACGCAATTACTCCCGGTTAGCTTACATAACTATTCAATAATTCAGTTGCAAGTTGTTCTATGTATGTGATACAATGATTGATACGAAGACGACGATATGTCGGTCGTGAAGCAATTACCTTGAGTACAAACAATAGTGGTTAGTTTCCATACGATTATTCCATTATTCAGTACAACAGGTTTTGCGTTACAGAACGATCGATTAACCTTTTAGTATCACTCTGAGTGAAACTAAACTTCTTCGTAGAATATAATGTTCAAATTTAAAATAGTCAAATTTCAAATTTTGTACACATTTTATTTTTCATTTTTTGCACTATGTAATATTAATGAAATTGCCAGCACAATGGCTGTGAGATAATTGATGCAATTATACATACATAACATTATACATACATAAAACATGACCTGAGGCGGTCCAACTTAGTCCTCAGGGGTAGTAATGCATCTGTGATCAACCTCCGGTAGGACTTTAATCTTATCTGAGGTTAATTATAAATGTCCATGGGCGGCAATGGCCACTTATTATCAGGTGGACTGTTGTTACCTTCATTATATAGAAAAAACAAGTAATTGTTCCAGTCAATTTTTTTAATAATCCGGGTGCAAGTTCTTCTATATGTCATACAATGATCGATATGAAGACGACGCTGTGTCGGTCGTGAAGCAATTTCCTTGAGTACAAACAAAAGCGGTTAGACTCCATGCAGTTATTCAATTATTCAGGCATAGCAAACATTGCATCGTAGAACGATCAGTCCTCAACTGTTACCTGGAGTTAAACCAAAATGCTTCATAGAAAAAAAAGCAAATGAAAGATAATATTTTTTTCTTTTTCTCAAATTATCTAAACGTTTATTTGTCTTTTTTATGTATATTCTTGTGTGCTTAGTGACATTTTTAACACCAGTACAATGACTTTAATCGATATGAAATCATTATCTTTGAAGCACTATTGTTTCCAATCAACCTTCAGATTTTTCAATATTTTTTTATACGTCATACAGAGATCGATATGAAGACGACGGTGTGTCGGTCGTGAAGTAATTTCCTAGAGTACAAACAAAGGCGGCTAGACTCCATGCAACTATTAAATTATTCAGACAACAAGCTTTCCATCGGAGTTCGATCGATGAGTCCTTGACTAGGTATTACCTTGAGGGAAACTAAACTTCTTCGGAACAAACCATGTTCAAACAAAGCACAGTCAAGTGTTAAAAAAATACTCTTTTTCTATTCGTCGTGTATATATTTTTTTTATAGTCTCGTGTATTAAGTGATATTTTGACCTTACGTCATCAATGTGAAGCGGCAACGCTTACAAACACAACTACTACGCAACGTAGTTGTGTGATAAGTTAGTAAGTAGTTATATGATAATTTGTATACGAGAAAAAATGTATGAGACTAGACATACCGTCGCCCTTCCCGGGATCGCTGGCGGGGCGTTTCGGACTACCACTCTTGCCGCCCGCAACTCCGGAGCCTCATTTTCGTCGCCTCTTATGACAGGCAGAGGATACTGTAAAATATTATGAAGCCCTAGCGTAATATAATAATTTACATAACATCCTATCTGTTATAATTGGTGATTTTACATCTGGCTATGAAATCAAAGTATTTGTAACAAGCCAATTAATGTAATATTTTGACCAAATATTGAGCTAAACGTTGTGATGAAACAATCGTATTTACTTGAAAATTTATACTTTTATGGATTGTTAAAGCTCGTTACCATACAACAGGGAATACAGCAAGGCACCATTTAAAAAATCGAAAATTGACGTAAATACTTTGTATTATTGCTGAATTACAGAATCGCCATGTAGTCGCAGGGCATTACGGGGCTCTATTTAAGAATATTATGACTTAACATTACATTTGCATCTCTTTCTCTCTAATAGAGTGTACACAAGGTTCGTATATTCCTTTACCACGCTTTGTATGTCTTTAGCGAGGCGAAAAATTCTTTGTGTATGAATAATTCAGTTGCAAGTTTTGTGTTGCGCAATGATCAATATAAAGACGACAGTATGCCGGTCGTGAAGCAATTTTCTTGAGTACAAACAAATGAAGTTAGACTCCATGCAGGTATTCAATAATTCAGTATTCAGATATGACAGGTTTTGTACTGTAGAACGATCGATAAGTCCTTGATGAATCCATGGAATGAAATAAAGTATTTGGAAGTTAGCAGTATTTATGGGCATACTCAACATAGTGAAGTTACTGTCCCCCTGCTGGGTACGAGTCTCCGTCCAAAGTGAGAGGGGCTGGGCCTTGTGAAGTCTAGAACTTTACAAAACCTAGAGACTTTTTTAAGAACTGCTAGGGGAGTAGGTTTTCTCACGATGTTTTATTTTGCTATTATAACAAGTGATAATTAATTAATAATACACACTCAACTTTAAACGGAGTCCGTGCTTGACATTTAAACATCGAATCGGTATGTTTGGCCTCATACCGTCGTTAACATCAGGAAAAGTATGGTGACGGTGTGGTGTGCATGTCACCTGAGCGGAGCCCGACGGGGCAATGCGCTCAGAGGACTCCGGTTGTGTTCCCATGGAGATCCCGGAGTCCTCTACGTAGCTTTGAGAATGGCAACCGGGGGGATTTTAGTGGGTAAAACTCCCACATAACCCAGTGTCGTTCCCACGGCATTGGGTACCTTTTGAAGTTTTCACCTCGAAACCAAAAATTAAGAAAAAACGGCTAGCACTGCCCTCTCTCTGAATTATCTTTGTCTATTCTACTTTATAAGCGATTTGTATTTGACTTTTAGAACGAGTGAAATACACGCCAATGATATTAATATACACACGCAGTTTTGTTCCGAGATATAAATATACGGGTGGAAAAGCCTCTTGTAGCTCAACACCGGCAACATCAGTGTTTAACTCTGCTATATTCTGCTTTGAAAGGTGTGGTAAGGGAAACATGCTTATCCGAGGTGTTCCAACTTTATCATTTAGGGTAGCAACGCGTCTGTGGTTGACTTCAAGCAGGACTCTAATCTTATCCGGAATTATTTACAGATGTCTATGGGCAGCAGTAGCCACTTACCATCAGCTGGACTGCATACTCGTGTACTACTTCCATCTTATAAAAAAAGAAAGAAAAATACATTCCCTGAACGGATATTAATTGCCAGGCTTCCTTGCTGGCATCTCTTTAACTTTTTACTGCGTTTAATGGGAAAGATTATTCTCTGGAAGCTTTCATTTCCATTCCACTTTGAGTTCGCCGCAAGCTAACGAGATTCATTAAATTCCGTTTCCAACCATCTTCTACCGGGGAGATAATTTAACTGGATTACGTAACTGTTTCACGTTTTTGTACAAGAAATAAATAGAACAAGAAAAAATAAATTTCAGAAATCCATTCCACATTTTTACTCCAAATTTACACAAATTTCAATCTAAAAGTTTAAATTAAAAAAGGTAAATATTGTGTTAGTAACAATTTAAGTTACAATTAAATAATGTCAGTATATTCCTAATGCAATTAATGTCTTTACGTGTGTTGATGACTTTTGTCTTATTTTCATGGAGCTTTTAATACTAAGAAATGGGTTATTTTGCTTTCATCAAACCTAGCAGGTTTTCTCTAGTTATTAATTTATCCCCATTTATGATTAGCAAAGCTTATTAATTATAAGGTAGACAGTAATACTTTGGAATACAAAGCGAAACTCGAGTTCTAGAGTAATTCTACTACTACATTTTGTTACGCCATCTTCAATACTTCAACGCAAAGGTTGCGAGGCAATTATCTTGGACACAAACAAACGTGGCCAGTTAGCCTTAAATCTATTCAATAATTCAGCAGCAAGTTCTTTGTGTACCGTAAACTGATCGATATGAAGTCGACGAGTGTCGGTCGTGAAGCAATTTTCTTCAGTACAAACAAACCCTCCGTGACTCAATGCAACTGTTCAATAATTCAGTTCAGTTCTGTTCAGGACGGTCTACAGTACATAATGATCGATGAAATCTGCAATGCTAATGTGTTATCTCGGACTTCACCTTTAATATATAACTGTCCCATTGTTAAGCACGGGTATGTCCTCAGGAGACGAGTTAGGCCATAGTCCGCTAAGCTACCAAGTGCGTTTTGGTAGACTCCGCACACCACTGAGACCTCATTTGTGCACAACTTATTAGTGTTAAGCGTTGCTGTGTTCTAGTTTAAAGACTGTAGCAAGGGAGACATACTTATCTGAAGCATTTCAACTTATTCCTTAGCGGTGGCAAAGCATCTGTGGTCGACCTTAGGAAGGATTCTAATCGTATCTGGGATTGGCTACAGATGTCCATGGGCGACTGTAGCCACTAATCATCGGGCCGACTCTATGCTCCTTTGCCACTTCAATAATATTCAATATAATAAAATATGTTTCAAACCAATTAAAACTTGGTCAGTTACTTTAATAGGCTAAAAAGCATATTCCTTTAAAATAATTGGAACCTTTTAACTCACTACTGCTATCGTAAATAAAAACTGTGATGTAGTATGCTTACTTTTTGCAGATCTAGCTGTAATTCATGTTAGCTATAATTCATATTGTACTAATTGGGCCGTAAACGTATACTACTCCTTTCTATTATGTCTTGGAAACAAAGCGAAATTCGAGGTCGAAAATAGTACCACAACAACTTCCATTCATTTCGTTACTCTAAAATAGGCAGTAAAAGTGATCGTTTGTAGCCAGACGTTCCACCTGTAGCTATTCTGTGTACTCGACCTTCTTGCTTGTACTGGATATATTCTTATTTATTTTATGCTTATGGGTTCAACATATCGAATATACTCTTTTTATATATGATGGAGTAGCAAACGAGGATGAAGTCCACCTGATGGTAAGTGGCAACTACCGCCCATTGACATTTGTGATCCACCCCAGATAAGACCAGAATCCCAACTGAAGTCGACCACAGATGC
>DWRA01000884.1:0-20288 GCA_018250295.1 Spathilepia clonius | reverse complement strand
GGATCTACCCTCCGCGCGCCCGCTTCCCTACTAACTTCCGGTCTAAGTCGCCATCCGCCGGAAGATAAACATAGAAATTGTCACCGCCTCGGTATTCCAACCCCCTTCGGCCTCACAGCAGCCTCACAACGCTCGACGATCTCCGCAGGCTCACCAAGTCTCGGTACTTTTTGAATCCTATACTTATCACTACCTTACCTTTTCTGTTATCTGTATAGCACTAGTTTTGAAATTAGTTGGCGTTTAAATGGTATAAAATATAAGAATAGTTAGGTGTAACCGCTAACGAGTAACAAAGAATACTTGGAAGATCGTCGACTTAAGGCCCATGCTAAATACTATTTGAAATTGTTCGTAATTTATGAAGTACAATAAATTAACTGACTTGAGACATGACGTAACAGTTAACTAAAAACAATATCTTGCACTCATGATGATAAAGCGCGATTGCTACTCGACAGTAAGTCACTAGGATCACAACAGGTAAGGTTAGTTGGGGTTACATCGGCATGTGGGTAAAATAGTACGATTAAAATTGCAGTATATTTCAATGTTTTTTATTGACATCGTACACCGTTCCTTAGAAATTACAGCCCCATTGGCCTGCAGTTTGATTCGTATGGTTTTGCCCTACCCTGGATGTTGCTCTAACTAACCTTCCAAGTAGCTGTTACCCGAGCTAACGTGCCCATCGCCTGCAGATCGCGCAGCCGCAGCCCGCGCCGCCGCTCGTACTCGCGCGGGCGGTCGGGGTCGCCGCGCCGCTCGCCGTCCGTGCGCCGCCGCTCGCCCTCCGTGCGGAGGTCGCGCTCCCGGGAACGACGCAGCCGGTCTGACAGCAAAAACAGGTAATGGCCCTTCTTACCCCCTACATACTACACTATAATATGAATTACGATATATTTCGCTGATGATATTTACAAAAAAAAAGTGGATTCAATATGAGATATTATAAGTAATAACATTTTTTGGTTCAAAATGCCATGTGACCAGTAATTAAATATACTGGTTTATTCAATTTGCAAAATACGTCTAAAAATCGATAAATGTTTGCAAAATTACGATTTACTCTTTAGTGATTTCATGTTCAAAGTACTGAAAATGTAAGAACTTGATTAATTAAGTTTGTCATAACAGACCCATAAAATTTCTGTCAGTCTTAGAAAAATGCTTCATGTAACTTGAATAAATATATAGTATCAAAATAAGTAAGATTAATTGAGTTACAATATTGATATGTACCTATTTCTTTTCAGATACTAACGTGGCAGCATTGTTCCCATTGAGATTAGACGTGTAACATGGACTTTTTTGAATTGTAATATAGTGATTATTGTTATAAGTGAAATGTGTGTTTGTGTTGTGAATATTTTTTTCTTTTTCCACCTCTAGAAGAAATAAAGATATAGCTAATTCGTAATTACATACATTCGAATCATAGACATGCCATGAAACTGAGAGTTTGAGGAACATGCCTAAAAAATATTGTAATCTATATCTGCTTCGTAATTCAATGCCTGTACTAAATTAGAGACATTATTAATACAGCATGTGTCTATGATTTTAATTTATGCTTAATTATCACATGGGTTCGTTCGCTTTATATAACACAGGCTCCACAGTTTGGCGCCTACTGATGGATAAAATATTGATTCCAAACACCCATGCAATTTCCAATCATTAACTCTGGTCCCTCCCAACAGTGGGCGCCTAGGTTTGAAGCGAAAGTAAATGTTGATAGTACAATTACTTGTAGCTATAAGATTTTTTCAAAACTAATTTACATGTGTACCTACTTCTTATTGTAGACTATTTTTAAGATGACTTAATAGAATTTATTGAATTTTAATTTTTGTTTCATTTTAGAATACATTTATGCATATATAAGGGTAGTAAGAACTAAAAGTGCAATTGTAACTTTGTTCTGTATTTAATACAACATTGTAAAATAAAATGCGTCAATTAATACATATTTCAATAATTTCACATTGATTTTAAACAAATATTTAGATCTTTTTAAAGTATGCTCACAAATACACACATGGCAATTACAATTCATTATTAAAAACAAGTTATTGCACAAATAGATGACGTAATTGTTTCTTAAAATAAATAAACTTAATTTAAAGTTTGATATATGTAAATAGAGATTGCAACAAGTAAACAGTCTAAAGATAGCTAATTAGCTGCCAAATATCTCTAAAAAAATCAATTAAATGTATATAATAACAATCTAAACAAGTTCACGAAAATGTGGAGAACGATTAGTTTCTACCTTTTATAACGTTTAATATAAAATTGGAAGACAAGGAATATTCTTCGAAGCAACAGCAGAGTAAAAATGATTGTTATAAAAATATCACCTCTTTATTAACAATTAATTAAATTTTGACTGTGGTTACTCTCAAACTAGCATGCCTATTTTACTTGCCTTATAAATTTAATAGAGCATAATTTATGGTCTGCGATATTAAAATTGATAACGCAATTACTGATAAAATATTCGAGATATTATTACAACCTGACAAGTAGAGGACGTATTAATCAAATGATCAGTCTTTAACGACTATCGCCCCCTATCAACAACGACAACACACACGACCCCCGGCAACAACTCCACCGTCGGCAACGGACGCCGGCGCGGGTTGTCGCTTATATATTAGATCCCTTAAACATAGTTAATCTTATAAGTTATATACTCATATATTACAATTTTTAATATACGAACACAAGCGTCAGCAACGATGACCTTTGACCACAATCCTAGAAAGATATTTGTTCATAATTATAACCTTTTCATCATTGTTCATTATAGAGATAATTTTTTTACACCAATTTACAAATAAATAAATAATTATCATTATGACTTGTAAAATAATTATAGACTATTAATATATTAGCAATTAATAGATATAAGTACATTATATTTCTGGTCAAAAAATTTAGATGTATGTGCAATTCACAACTTTAGACAATAATATTTTTCTTCCTATTTTATATGAATTTGACTGTGTTGTCAGCTTTTGTAGTCAAAATTACCTATAAATTGATGAGCTTGGAATAGAATGCTTCTATGATCTATTTATCCTTCAAGCTCACTGGCCTTTGCTGTCTATGAGAATAAAAATCGAAATAGTACCATGTACCAACAACAACAAACGCTGTCCCTAAAATATGTAAAAATGTCAAACTGTTCTTAAAAACCATGGACGATATCAATAAGGATACAAATTTTCTAATAGTCAATATAAAAGTTACTGTTACTGATGGCTCCTTTGTAGCCAACTTGTGGACATAATGAGCACAGTAGAACTGTGAAATAATATTAACAATTACAATACTCCAGATTTCCCATGATAAAATAATAGCAGTACTCTTCAACTGAGGGAATATTCCTAAAAAAAGCGGCAATGGCAGTGCATGTGTGAAGAATAACATCTGAAAAAATATGATATTTATACTTCTTTTCCATACTAGACATCTTACTACTATTTAGATATTCCTTTGATAATATAGTGTAAGTATATAGCAATGCGTAATTACATATTAACTTGTTTCTATAAAGGATGAAATTGGCAGAGATCTCTTTTGTATTTTTCCCGCTTACACAGTGAATGACTCAGAGCCAATAGACTATTTTAGATTATAATTTTTGAAACATGTTTAACACTGTTAACAGCCAAAAATAGTTATCTTACCTCCTCAGGATGCTTTCCATACTTTGCATACAGTATCTCCTGCTGAAGCCCTGTAAATGCTCCCGTGAACAGGGTTGATAACAAAATAACCACTCCTAAGCACCAATACATAAACTTTCCTTGTATCTCATCAACAACTTTTGCTCCTCCATACATAGCTAGAGCTACTCCGATGCTTATGAGAACAGAGCCAATGATGGAATTAACCTTTGGTCTTCTCTGCTTTGCATACCAAGATACCATCATAGAGGCTGGTGAAGATGCTGACCTGAATAGAGATCAAGAATGAGTATTTTTTATATGTAGCAAAGTTGCCAGACATAATGTTGAAACAAAAAACGTGTTAATTATTCAGCTTGCAATGTGACCAAAATGTAGAAATCTCAACACAAACACACAAACCCATACAAATGTAATTTCATAATTTGAATACCTACCTTGCAGAGCTCAGCGCTGTTATGTTTAACACAACACACTGAAGTTTGTGGTAAGATAGAAACACTTATTTGAGGCTTTACAAATTATTTTTCAGGGAAAACATGTCTGTTATTTATTTCAGGATGGACTTGTGTTATCTGAGATGATTATAGATGTCCATTGGCAGCAGAAGTTACTTACCATCAAGACAAATGGATGTTTATTATCTACTTTTTAAAAATTAAAAACGAATAGTGACTAATTAAAGGTTCACTGAACAGAAATCTGTGGTAATCAAAATTGAAACTACAAATTTAGAGCAATCAGACTTTAAAAAAAAATGTAATTATATTAATATGACGAATAAATGTTGGTAATAAACTTATCACCCTAAAGTATCACTTACCTTATTATCATGTGCAAAGTGGACGGCACATGCAAAACGTACACGTAATTATTAGCAAAACTAGTCACAAAAAACAAGCTTATCAGTACAAAATATTGCTTCAGCGGAATTTTCGGCGAAAACTGAAAAGAAAATATTCATGCACTAAAACTGCACTCGAAAATAACCAACTTATAAGTAAAAAACTTACAGCTCTCGATTTCATATTCAAAAATCCCTGTAAAGCAATAAATAGGAATTGTAGGAACGTTATCAGGTTGGCACTGTTGGGCGCCCTAGCCATTAGTATTTCCATTAAAAAAGAACTTAAACAACATCCCACAAAAACTTTGGTCACAATCTTTAATGAACTCATCTTGGTAAATTTAAAAAGACATTATATTTCATGAACATGTACTAAAACAAATATAACATGCACTATGTATGGAGGAGCAAAAGTTGTTGATGAACAGCACGTATAATTTCACAACGAACATCTCCTATTTTTTTTTATACTGCCACGAAAGCAAAGTTTTAATACGAAAGTTTTCAAAACAAAATCGCAAGGAA
This sequence comes from Spathilepia clonius, assembly GCA_018250295.1. Taxonomy (NCBI): domain Eukaryota; kingdom Metazoa; phylum Arthropoda; class Insecta; order Lepidoptera; family Hesperiidae; genus Spathilepia; species Spathilepia clonius. Next base: position 15,218 of record DWRA01000884.1, on the reverse strand, counting down.
TAAAAACTTCGAAACTTATTGACGTTGACTGAACTGAAATATTTATACTGAATGGAAATTTGAAAGTGATTGTCAAAACTAATTTGTCAACGTCATGTCAAGTCACGTTAATCAACTTATTGCCAGTACCATGTATTGTAACTGATTGCTAGACTATTTGTAACTTACATTGTGCTTTTATAATTTATTACTAAAAAACCAAACGCAATTTTACTAATTGAAAGATTTAGATTTAGACAGTTGATTTTACATAGGGACGCGAATAAAGGACATGCGAATAGCAGTTTGAAACTAGATGTTCAATTTTATCGACACCAAGAATTGGACAGACTATAGCTAAAAAAACATATTTAACATTCTATTTCATTTTTCAGTTCACACGTTTGGTTAAGCATATGTATTAAAATCTATAGTACTGTAATAAGTATTAATTTTATTTACTACCCAAAGAAAATTTTGCTATTTATTTCGTTCAATAATCAATCATGAATGTCATGATTTTAATGTAATTACATAAATACATAATATATTCAACTACATTTATCGGTCCTTTTAACCGGCTTGAAAAGGAAAATAGAGTACCCATTTGTGGCACGTAATTTATTAATTTAAATTAGTGTTACTATGATAATGAAAAAATATAAATTGAGTATGTATGTTTAATACTGATCCATAATAGTTAATTTACTTAGTGTAATGAAGTATTTCAAAAGGGACTTTGATTTTTTTTTGTAAAGGGTGAGCCAACTATCAGCAAGGGAAGTTAGATATCGTAGAGCTATCCAACATTCTGACCGAAAGATTCGTATAGTGTGCTTTTGGTTCCAATACCATAATTTGATGATCACGAGACACAAAGAACTCGAGTCACTATCTAAATACTCTAGACGGCTATTCTGAACTAGTATAGTTAATTACTCTGCAATTTCACCAATCATAAGTATGAATTCAAAGTAAAAAAGGTAGCATATGTTAAGTATGATACGGATATGTCATTGTATAATATATATAATTACATATTGTTACTTTTGTACAAAGTATAATAAAAGTGCTATAATACAACATAGATGTTTGTGCAGGAGTGCTTATTAAAATGGATCCAACACAACTACATCCCATCAACTCATCAACTACTCATCAACTATTAGGATTAGCACATAATAATAATGTTCTATTAATTACTTGGTTTCATTCCAAAGCAACCCATTGATGGCAGATTGATAAACATAGATTATTCGATTTTAACCTGATATTATTATTGTAAAAGTCTAGATTTCTAGAACATATCTACAATCAATGTTTGCGTTGGCGCCTACAATTTACATTTTGCAATATTCTCACTCGTTTCGTTCCATACGTTTCGTCCTCCACTCACACTAGTACGAGTCGCAGTCACACAGAGCAGTCACAGTCTACTCCATTCATTTTCATTCATCCATCCGCCTTAGCGCGTCGGAGTGAGCGCGCGTGTCGTATTCGCGCCAAAATGTTTCCGTGCGATTTGAAATATCGAAATAGCGGTGCAAGTTTCGAAAACTGTTCATTTTAGAATGTGTGTAAAATTTAACAGTTTGCTAACGAACATTAAGAGTGTACTGTGTGCGATGCAAGAGTGATATTCTTAGTTTGTTTCTTTTAAACTACACGATGCAAACAGTTTTGTTTTATAATGTTATGCTGAGAATGCACAAGTTTGTAGTAATTTTAGAAAAATGTTAACAGGATTTCTGTTGTTTTCCGTTCTAGTATTCCAAACATTCCACTTGGGTAAGTTGATGAAATATATTTTAATATTTTTAATAGATATCGCCTTTGAGAGTCGCATTAGTTTTTTAGATTCGTTTGTAGGTATGTACAAATTTACCTTAGTTTTTTGTAAATTGCAATATTATTAAAACTGAGTATATACTTATCTGTCAAAAATAATTTATACTTTCGATTACAAAATATCTTCTTAAATATATACCTATGTACCGTTTTCAACCAGAAAAATTTGTGGACTCAACTTAGTTTTTAATGCAATAATGAATCGTTTTAGCCGTAATAATTTTATATAGTTACATGTTTATTTAATTCCGTAAATTATTATAAAGCATATCTGTTTCTCAGCGGGGCACTGGATCTTTTCAGATCCTGAAGGGTAAAAGCCATAGGTAGACTATGGCACGACGTCCAAGTGCGTGTCCGCTTTACATTGACTAAAACATTATGAAGAATTCGTTTACTATTGATTAAGTCAGTGGTTACTCTATTGGTAGTGGTCGGCAACTCACAGCCCGTGACCGTTAGGGTTTGAAGGGTGTGGTAAGGGAGACATACTTATCCAAGAAGTTAATACTTAGCCCTTGGGATAGCAACGCATCTGTAGCCGACCTCAAATAAAATTAGCTTTATCTAGGGTTAATAACAAATGTCCACGGGCGCAATTGGCCACTTACGATAGAGTGGACTGCACGCACGTTTGCTACTCCATCACATTAAAAAAAACGCCTCTTGCCACCTAGTGCAATTTGTTGCCATCCACGGACAGCAATAAATGCCACCAGCTTGTTTGCTTCTTTCATTTTATAAAATCGTCACGTCTACACTATCGTATATAGGTCATTCTAGGCCGATCAGCAAAACGTGATTGTGGCTGAAAACAGACACTAACGTCGTTTTACGCAAACGTGTAAATCTATACTCTATACATACAAACAAATAAAATTGCAATATTTGTAACGTCAAAATAACAGCTTTTTACTGAATGCATATGATAGTGTATACGATACATACAACAAACACATAATTGCTAAAAATATTTTACGTACATACAGCTGAACCGTTTTTAATGGATTTTAGTAGATAGCTGATGTTATAAGAAGTAACTTAGGCTTACTTTTATTTAAAAAATGAATTAGGGCGATGCGTAAAAAAGGCTACGCATGGTAGCCTTTTTTACGCACCATTTTATTAAAATTGTTGAGGGTATAATTTTGGTCATGTCGCTTCTTTGCTTCAATAACGTGTTATCTTAAAAATACAATTTTAACATAGAGCATTCTTTAAATTAAAAAAAAAATATTGTACTTAATTGTGTATCTTATGATTTAACATAGCTAAGGTGTTAAAGTTTGTACGTAATCTACAATAACTGTAAAAAAATACACAATTAGGACAAATATATTTTTATTAATTTCAAAAATGCTCTACTGTAAAATTGTGTTTTTTAAGAAACCATGTTATTGAAGCAAAGAAGCGATGTGTACATCTTATTATATTTATTAAACGCTAGTGAAACCGCGGTGTGCAGCTAGACAATACCTAAACGTACTAATTCCACGTTACAGTCAACAAATAAATTAAGCAGCAACAATCGAAAGTTTACGCAAGAACCCCTATTTCGCGGTGTCCTTCCTGATATCCAGCTGGTAACTACACCTGGCCTTGATGACGTCATTTATACGCACTAGTATCACGTGAAGAAACTGGCTATATAAATATATCCACTAACTATTATACCAAGTAGGTATTTTGTCAAACATGTTTTATTAAATTGATATTAAATAAAAAAAATATATATACAAAAAATATACACACTTAAACAAAACAGAGGGCGCCTCAATCTTTTGTATAGATGACTCCATATATTTTAATGTTCTGGGTGTGACAAAAGGGCTTGGTTAGGGACAGTCCCTGCGTAGTAGGGCGCGTGCAGGTGGTTGCATGACTAACCACAACAAACTCATTTAAGTACATTTACAATTGTTAGTTATTGTCATATAGGAACTAAACTTAAAACATGGTATTACTGTATTCTTCTTACCCGTTTAATTTGTGACTGCAACTCTCTTTATGTCGATCTGCTGAGTAATTTTGTCCCTACCTCTGAGAAAGACGGAAGAGTTCTTCACTAAGCTTCTATAATGAAAAGGATGGTGGGTCTTATGGGTAAGATACCCGTGTCAAATATTTTGGAACAAATCTAAACCAGTCCATACACGAACATATTTACTTATTTTCGTATTCTTTAAAAGCATACTCTTCACATCTATTTTTGCCTAAAATAAGAGCGGTATAATGCGCTGTTGTATTCTGGTTTGAAGGGTATAGAAGTTATATTTATCTCAGAGGTTTTACCGTAGTCCTTAGGGTCATCAGGTGGACTGCATCGATGGCTACTTCCATAGTATATATAAAGAGGTAGACTATATCCTCCATAAGAAGGCCATGAATATTAGTCTTACTAATTCCTTAGTCATCACACAGTTTTGACAAATCATAGTCCTGTCCCTTGCAAAGTTTATGACAGAAGAAAATGCGGGAATTACCTGAATAAGTAATATCGGATGGATTGCATGTTTTCCTGAAAATTCCTGTTTATCTAGCGATCAAATAGAAGTTGTTGAATACATAAATATCAATGAAACATGTGTCACAATAGCCATATCACAAACCATGTGTAACTTACAGACCGTTATCATTACGAATTGTCATAATTATTATGTAAATGATAACTATCTATTGAAATAGTGCAAGGCTTTATCTGTTTTGTTACGTTATGCGGCAATTATTTTCAGGAAAATGCAGGTAAACTGGTGGCAATAGCTTGTCGTGATGATTTATTGATTGCCGATCGTGATAATAAGGAAATAATTAAGATTTAGTAGAATTTAAAATATGCGTCATGCGTAGTGGTCACGATACCGGTCTACCACGCAGATGGTTTCTTCTTAGACCCTCTTCCAAGGCGGTTTACGATTTTAATCGTAGTTAGTTTGCGTTCATCGTACAGAGAAAAATGCTATATAGTCTGAAAAGTCGTCTCTAATAGGTATTTACCAGCAAATCTCTTCCATTGGCGTTGATTCGGACGGGAGTAACAAGCTTCCTGAAGGGATCTGTAAACATAACGTTAACACAAGTTTTAAATTAGGAATGCAAACATTTTTGTTATGGTAAAAGTCTTCATACGCCGGCATTACAAAACATAAGTCCTCAGACCCCAGAATAGATAATTCGACTTGAAATTAATATTAATAATGACTTAGAATACGGTAATAAAACAAATTTATGTATAACTGAAATTGCCAGACGTGTCGCATAATCTTGTATTACATATAAAAAACCAGTCGCCAGTCAACGAGTATGTGCGTATGTGTTTATGCCCTCTGTGTCATTTTGTAATAAGCATTAGTGGGCGCCATTAATTCCGCGCGGAATACAAAAAGTCGTTTTATTAGCTCACCTATCAGTTTTAAAATGGCGACTGGATTTAAAGGTCACATAATCATTATTCTAAACGTCGTCTTGGTTTTTGCTGCAATGAACACTAATATTGTGAAGTAACGTGAGAATATTTCGACGTATTTGGACAAAAGTACAAAAAGTTCAAATTGCAATATGTAATGGGAACTGAATTCGTTTGAAACGCTCATTACTTACAAGATGAAAACGAATTTACTATTTCTATGTTTATTCTTTAGGTTTAGTACCTGCTACACCTGCAGTTGATTATTAAATCTAGCCCTGTTTTCTTTAAATCCATCGGTGTATTTTTTGTACTCAGCTATCCTAGTATCGCTTGAGATGTGTTCTATAATCAAGAACGTATTCATCAGCTATTATTGTATCCTCGGAATCTGTTTTCAAAATAAAATATTCTTCAGTAATAATAGCAAACACAGCCAAGTCACTATTAAGATTTCCCTTAATAGTGACTTGTACCTTATATATAAACTAATATACTACTATTGCTACTAAGGTAATAAGGTTTGCAATGCGTAAGTAGGCAACAAGCTGTTGCATTTTTGCTGATAGTAATAGCGTGTTTATTGCTCTCTAAAACTACTTAACTGTTTTTATATAACCAGCACAATGTTTTGATAAAATTGTCGACTGAGAAATAATATAATTAAAATGTATTTGTTTAGATATCATTTACTAAGTAACAATATCATGATATTGAACGGATTTAGACAGTCTTGAATGAATTTGAGGTAGCTGTATTTTGTTCGTTTATTAGACATTAGCGACATGACCTGATATAGGAGTGCTGTTTTGTCATTAATTATCCTAGTTGTGATACTATTAATCTTTAACTTTACGACGTACTCCAATGTCTTAATAGATGGACGATACCATCACAGAATCTGGTTCTACTTGCCTTCGATATTGTTCGATCGTAATATTAATAACTCTTTAGCTTTATAAGGAAACCTTCGTCAGCCGTTATCGTTTCTATTCACAATTACTCGTGAATCTTATTACGCTAACGTCATTATTAATTCACCATGCCTATAAAAATAATGGGCTATCAAATACCTTGGTTTATAGGCATGATGGCTCCAACGTACGTACCAGATATGCGTCCGGACATTTGTAAACATGTGGAAATAAGGCAATTAGTAATTAAGTGGCTATGAGAGCAATTACTTGATTCAGAGGCACTCATTATGTGTAGTCACGAGGGGGTACACGCCTTCGACAAGGTTATCAGTAGCTAGTTGTATCGTAGGGAGCGAGATAGTTGAAGTCTTACAAAAAAAAGCCCAAAAAATGTATCCAGCATACTAGTCAAATTGGAATCACGTCTAATATTCATTCGGCATAACAAGCAATTAGGAAAGGTGGTTATACATTTTTACCTAATTAAGCCTATGTGCTATGGATATGTATTTTAAGTGAAGGTCTTGAAGGATTGCTTCGGAGTGGTATCTAATGTTAACCAATAATGTAGAACCAAATAGATGTAGTTTTTAGCCATTAGTAATTGAATAATCGTATTGTTATTGTACACGGCAATAGTAAATATATATTATACACAAGAAGAAAAATGTAAATTAATTTCTTACATAATAAAGAATAATAGTCAGATACATTCTTAACTCTGCAGACTATGTCGATGAACAAATTTAGAGAACCAATATAGAAGAGAATGTTTGTCAGCACGTTCCTGTTCTGACTGTTCTATATTTAGAAAAGCATCAACATCAGCTGATGTGCGAACTGTTATTTACATGACAACTGGACACACGTCTATAAAGTGGTTATTGGCGTAATGATTTTTCCTGATTTTTCGTAGGGTTGGCATACGTGCGTCAGCAAAAAAATGTGAGTGATGCCAAAATGTACAAGTCCGCTGCTAAACGTAATGTTGTACGCAGTAGCCAGGCAGTCTAGAGCTTGGTTGGATGTTTAAAACGGATTGACTTTCTCTTGCCAAAAATGTTGATTGTATGATTTATTATTAGACTAAGCATTGGATTAATATTGACATACGCATATATACCAGAATTCTTGAGTACTTGTTGTTGAGTACAAATTCAGTCATAATTTCGTTGAAGCCACCGTAAATAGCTATCTAATTTTGATCTAACTGCCCTTTACGTGTGCCTTTATTTAACCACGAAGAAATAATTTATGCTATTCAGCAAAGTAACCTATTGATGTTGACTTTATTTTGGTAGATATTAAATCCAATCAATAAATATATCGTTGTATGTCTTAAATATAGAATATATCGCACGTAAGATACTACTGTACCAATTCTAATACTTTTTCAGTGTAAGAGAGATATATTACAAAGTATCATATTATAACATTCATGAAATTAATAATCTAAATAGAGTTAAACTCCAAACAGAATTTTAAACGTTTACAATCAAATGAGACTGATAATATGTGAACTAAACTGAGCAATTTCAGTCGTGATGCTGATGTTCTATTTTTTATTTTCATTGTATGCTCAATAATATGTAATGCACTATGCCTAGCTTTGCATCACAACATATTACACCATTTGCCGGCCCTAAGCCAATTAATAGTGAAAGTTAGAACGTCAGACGCCCCGAGCGCATTACATTAATTGGATGAACCGATAACATGATTACTTTTATGGGGTTCGATTATATTACATAACTTGTTATGAATAACTTTATTGTGAACGTTATTTTTGCAGTTAATCACGTGACGGCGTTTACTCCAATTCCACTTGTGACAATGTTGTTTCAGGTGGATTTTTGAGTATCCTCGCTTTTGTATTATTCTACCGTTTCTAATTTTCAACGTCTCCTAAATAAGCAATATCAAAATCTTAGGCATTTGTTAGACTAGCCCTCACAGTAAATTACTTATGTAAAATTTACTGAGGACTAACATTAGTAACTTTTGTGTTCTAGTGCGGAGATTGTCATAGGAAGTATTTATTTACTTCTATAATATTAACATAGTCATTGTCATCAATTGTACTCAATTTAAGTTTAGTATTTGTGTAACAAAATTTTTTTTTTTCGAAATCTTATGACTTTCAAGATACATGTTATTGATTTTAAGTCTTTCGTGTAACCCAAGTCCAATCATATTATCCATTTCCGAGGTTCAACCTTAGACTTAAAGTTTCTTTGAATTAACTAGTGGCTATTCCATTCACCTTCACATTTCTGTTTTGCCAATACAATGACATATTTTGTTTCGAAACTGGCGTATTGTTTCTTAAAGCATGGATAATCATTTTATTGTAATGTAAACAGTCATGAGCGTCGTATTTCTGTTTTACTTTATTTTTGTTATAAATTCTAGAAGTTTCATGTTTCTTTGAAGATGTCTTATTTGTATGCCGTTTTGGATCTCTTGAATAATTATTGCGGAGTCGATGTTTTTATTATTAATTAACCATAACTTGTCTGTTTTTTAATTAGTGAATTGCACACACATATTGTACCGAGTCTAAATTTAAGTATTAATTATCTTTTACGTAAAACTTTACATTGAATGGAAGTCCTTTCATTGATAACTGATTACCTCAATCAATTTCTGACGTGTTTTCCATGATCAATAAAACTTGACCCATTCAATATCATGACATCAGAAATCTTCAATGCTCCATGATTTTTGTCCAATTGAATCGTTTGCGAGGTCAACTTGTACTAGGCGATGATTGATTTAATGAACAAAGATGGACCAGGAAGGTCAATTCTGAAGAAAATTCTGTACATTCGAGAATTTGATCAGTTACTATCATGATCTTTTTACTGGACGTGGTATGCTATTACGGTAGTAATAGTTTGTAGAATAATATAAAATGTAACTGGCTATCAACAACATTTAAAAAATATATCAATTCATAACATTTCATATAATAAAATCTTAATCGACTTCTCCAAAGGAGGTTACCGGTTTATCACCTATAAGTAATTTACTGTTAAATGTACTCTATTTATTAACAAAATTAGGGAACTCAAGCGTTGTGTGAAAAACAGCTTTAATTCCCAGAAACTAACAGAACTTTAAAAATTATAATGGAATCTTGACCATCATAAGTGGAAATAAATGCACTTTACTAAATAATAAATGGCTATACAGAAGAATCTCGATTCTATAGAAATTGTTACTAATGTGGGTCTGTGGAGCAGTGTGTTCCCATGAGATGGTTCTCAACTTGGCGCCAATGGGACAGTTAGGGGCCAACCGTTTGTTGGCACACTTGGTAGCTCACGGATGTGAAATTGAGTATAGCGTAAATGCATCACACTTTATGAATCCTACTGGAGAATACTGATGGTCTTTTGTAGATTATTTAACAATATCAATGCAACATTTACCATGTTGGTTTAAATTGTAAATATGTCTCTTCAATTGAATTGAATTTTTAGAGGCAGTAGAGTTGAGTGGATGATTTTTTTTGCGCAAGTACGGCAATTTTGCATGAACCTATGGTGAACGTTGAATCAATATTTTTAGTTTAAGATTCAAATGGCCTGATTTTGCTGTAATTTGGTGTTGAGTGTAACGTAATTGCAAAAGCATTCGAAAGCAGTGATAGCCTAGTGGTTGAATCACGGCTTCTCAGTTTTGGGGTCCGAGGTTCGAACCCCAGGCACGCACCTCTGATTGTGCTCGAAGTTTTGTTCGTATTACAAATTAATTATCACTTGCTATAACGGTGAAGGAAAACATCGTGAGGAAACCTGCATACTTGAGAGTTCTTTGAAAAAAAGTTCTCAAAAGCGTGTGAAGTCTATCAATTCGCACTTGGCCAGTGCGGTGGACTATGGCCTAACCCCTCTCACTCTGAGAGGAGACCCGTGCCCAGCAGAGGGACAGTAATGGGTTGATGATGAGGTATAGCGGTGCCGCCGGAATCGAACCACAAAGGGTTCTACCTCTAAACACTTTAAGAAACATTGCTGTAACCGCGCAAAATAGCCCGTTTTGTTACGGACGTTGATTTTATTACCATAATGACCGACATGAATGCGCGGGCGCATATAAATTTTTATATCTGACTCCTGAAATGCGTACAATAAAAAAATACTGGGTTCGTATCGGGTGGAATAATTGAATTTAGTGTCATGATGATAAATTATTAATGAACCGATGTCCTGTTTTGTTCAACCTGAATGATATTCGGGCCCCAGTATGTTTATTGTCGTTTAGAAATTCTTTGTGACTATACATTTTATATGGGATAATGTGGTGTTATTTTTTAGTACACCTATAATGTAGTAGGGAGAACATTTGCTAAGTAATGTATTTTAGTACGTTTACTACACTAAAAAGCAGTGATAACCTAGATATTTTTATTGTAAGTTTAGTAATTCTTTGTGACTATACATTTTTTATGGGACTAGCTGACCCAGCGAACTTCGTACCGCCTTAGAATTAAATAATGTGTGGATGTTCAATAACTAACACATCCACGCATCCTATTTGACAGACGTAAAAACTGTTTGTGTAAGAAAACGAAATTGTTGTTTTTAGTAAATTCCTAGCATTTTTTTTCGTATTTATTCACTTTTTAAACCTAACCTTCGACAAATTATTTAAAACTAAAATTAGCCAAATCGATCCAGCCGTTTTCGAGTTTTAGTAAGACTAACGAACAGCAATTGATTTTTATATATATAGATAATGTGGTGTTATATTTTAGTACACCTATATTGAAGTGAGAGAACATCGTTGCTAAATAATGTATTTTAGTACGTTTACTACACTAAAAAGCAGTGATAGCCTAGATAAAATCTCTCAAAAGAGAATCAGAGGTTCAAACTCCGGGCACGCATATCTTTTTTCGAAGTTATGTGTGCATTAGAAATTAATTTGGTGTAACGGTGAAGGAAAATATCGGCAAGGAAACCTACACACCTGAGGAAAGTTCTCAAATGTGTGTGAAGTCTACCAATTCGCACTTGACCACAGACGCGTTGCTTCCCCTCGAAGTGGAGTAAGTCTATCTTACGTCGTTCAAGCCAGAAGACAGCGCTTAACAGTGTTATTAGGTAGAAATAGGCGTGGCGTTGGTGCTGGAGTCAAACCACAAAAGATCCTACCACAACAACATTATATAACGTACGAGGAACTAGTGCCTGAATAACATAAGTTCGCGGACCGCCATGTTTTAATCTGCTACAATGGGACGCCGTGTAATTTATTTTTTATTTAATGGAGTAGCAAACGAGCATGCAGTCTTGATGACTACATGCTCGTTTGCTACTCCACCATATAAAAAATATGCATGCAGCACTGATAGTAAGTGGCAACTGCCGCGCGTGGAAATTTATAATCCACCTTAGATGAAAATTGAATCCTACCTGAAGTCAGAGGCTACCCTTGACGACTTACTTGCGGCGGTGGCGGTGGTGCTGGAGTCGCACCACACATGCTCCTACCACAACAACATTCCGTAACGTAGGAGGGCACGGAAGTAGGGGCTTAATAACTTAAGTTCGCAGGACACCATATTTAATTACCCTACACTGATACACCGTGTATTTTTTTTATTTGATGAAGTAGCAAACGAGCATGCAGTCCTCATGACTACATGCTCGTTTGCTACTCCATCATATAAAATATATGCATGCAGCACTGATGCAGTATGCAGTAAGTGGCAATTGTCGCTTATGGAAATTTGTATTTCACTTTAGAAAAGACTAGAATCTTACCTGAAGTCGACCACAGATGCTACTGAGGACTAAGATGCGGCGGTGGCGCTGGTGCTGGAGTCGAACCACAAAGATCTTACCACAACAATATTATGTAACGTACGAGGGCACGGAACTAGTGCCTTAATAACATAAGTTCGCCGCCATTTTTATTCCGCTACACTGACACGCTGCTAGCGTGTAATTACCGAATACCGCCATTAAGCACTTCATGGAATTTGTTCACGGCGTTACCGTTTTTAATGTACGTTAAAGCGTTTTAAAATATCAATTTATTGCTTTACGTTAACCATAATGTGTTCAATAAAATGTTTTCGCTATCAATGGTTTGTATTTAAACTGTTAATTTATGTCCATTTCTGTTTTGAGCCTAAAATAAGTTTAAAACGGTAAAGAGTGCCGCGACCTCCCATGGATCCATAGTTATGAAAGTTAATAAAAATGTACGGATTTGATGTTTGTATCATAATAAAATATCTACAAGTTGTAACTTTGCGTATGTAGTTTGGATGAATACAATAATTTGTATCTTGGAACTGATCTGATTATCCCAGGTGGTGGATTTTGATCTTCAGTGTTTACTTGTATTAGTGCAAAAAGAATTGTTTAAAGAATCTACTTTGTGTAAAATATTTTATTAATTAAATAAAACGACTTAGTTGTTGCGATACAAAGAGAAAAGTGAATGAACATGAACATACAGTAAAAACATATTAATTCCTTCCGGTCAACAGATAATTAAATAACACAAGATACAGATCATTCAACAATAGATGGCATAGGTGGTTTCATTTGAAGTACTTTACAACAACATATTTTTAATTTTGAATCATAGAAATAGGAATTCAAGCTCATATAAATGGTTTTTACTCTAATTATTTTCTATTCCATTTTTTATTACACACTTGAAAAACAGTATATGACGATTTAAAATAAGTTGAATTGCTTTTCAGATATAAGATCTTTTGCTACAAGTGTACGTCTCACCGAATTTATGATCTTAACATCTTCATAGTACAGGAGCTCATGAAATCTCGCTAATGGATGAGGCGAGACGATGCTTTAAAAATATCCATTTAATCCGGTAGTCGATTTAGCTAAAACATTTCTGATCTATGTCTGCACAGACACTGGCATTTTTTATATATTATAGAATGAGCAAAGGATTCAGTCTTGACTTTAACTTCGGCTCAACTTAGTCTTTAGGGGAGATGCTGTCACTGTACTTTCGGGACCAGAAAAGAGCTACGGTATACCCTGCCTGTCGTAAGCGACTAAAATAGGGCCTCCGGGGATGCGGGCCTCTAGAGTAGGAACTCAAACCAGCCACCTAGCAACTCCAGGAAGTATGACGGTATTTATGGTTGCATACTTTCGTAACCACCTCAAAGGATGAGTGCAACGATCTCAAAGATCTCTTCAGTAGGGCGCGAAACCCGCGCTCAGAGGACTCCGGTTGTGTTCCTATTTGTTTGCTAGTTACATCATATAAAAAAATTATTTGACAACGGCTGCCGATGGACATCTGTAATCAATCCTAGATAAGAATAGAGTGATCTGGGGTTGGCCACAGATCCCAAGTTGAAACCTCTCGTGTCATACTCTCGGGTAAAGGTAAAATCTCTCTCTTACTGCACACTTCAAACTAGAATACACCAGCGCTTAACGCTGTTATAAAGCAAAAAATGTTGTGAAGGTGGCGCCTTGGTATACGGACCACGAAGAGTTCTATAACCTTTAATCTCCGCCACTTACAATAAACCACAGTAAATATTACGTTTTGTTTAACAAACAAGCGTCAAGTATCTTTAGCATCAGTTGAAAGGTGGTAGACCCCTTTGTTTAAAGGTGGTAGAACCCTTCGTAGTTCGACTCCGGCGGCACTACTGTCACACTTGTTTCTGCCTAATAATAAATGTTCTGGTTTGAAGGGTATGGTAAAGGTGATAAACTTAACGAGGTCCTCAGGGATAGCAACGCATCTGTGGTCAACTTTAGTTGGGATTCTAGTCTTATCTGGGTTGGATTACAAATCAGGTGGACTGCATGCTCGTTTGCTACTCCATTATATATAAAAAAGTTAGTTTTTTAACTTCTTTCTACGAAGGAAGGGGTTATCTATTCGTCGCGTATATTTTGTATTAGCACTTTTACCTTTTAAATGTGTAATGAGTTTTAAAAGCGTTCTGCGGATTAAATGTCGTTTAAGTGTTCTCCGGGGCTTAGAACTGTCATTATACATAAGTACACAGGTGTGAGTGAACGCACCGTCAAAGCTACACTATAGAATTAAGTGCACTCGTTTTGCGTTTTCTACTACGGTTTTTCTAGTAATAAAATTGCCAAATATTTTCATTTTTGTTTTGATATAAACATTATTATATATTTTTTTATATAAATATCATACTATTTAAATACATTTCACGAAAAATTAACAAAAAAGAAATAGTTTAGAAAATTAATGAGCCGTCACGGGACGCCTAGCTGACGTGAAACATCATGGTCGTACAAGTAATAAACATAAAAGAGGGTATTAGAGGGCTACTTACCTAACTTAAAAGAGGGTATAAGAGGGCTACAGGAACTAATTATAACATTTATTACAGAAAATGGTGACTTTAGTCGCATAGTCGGTTGCGCATGGCGACACTACAACACCGGTCGCCACACCGTACACTCATACATAGACTACATATATACCTTAGTATAGCGTGGCGACCCGTCGTCACGCGAGCGATCCGGTTTATACCCGCGCCAAAAGATGTTTCACATCAAAAACAATCTTGGATCTTAGTTGAGGTCGTGTGATCTGAAATTTAGTGGTACAAAAATATTGTATTGACAATTTGTAGTGCCTTCGTAGGTCTATACAAAATAAATACTTTATTAGTATTAGTTTTATTTATTCTTTGAAATATTATTATTGAAAGGTCTCCGCAACACGGCTATAATAATTTTGAAGGCGAATTTTTTGCGAAGTTTTCTACCTGTTTCTAGGTCATATATGTCAAGTGTTCAGATCTAATCGGAACCATAAGTTTCTTTGTGTTTCCTTCGTTAGCATTTTGATGAATAATAGATATTACTCGTTCGATAGGTCCCAGTGTTCTGGGAAGATAAAGTTGAGTTAAACAGCCTATTTCAGTAGCAGTGCCTCTGTAATTTTGGATAGACAGACATACTAAAATGAAAATCAAAAATTAGTAATCATGGGTATATGTTGACGACCCGCGTGGCGGAGCGGTCACCATACCGGTCTGACACGCAGTGGGTTCCGGATTCGATCCCCGATCAGAC
>DWRA01000883.1:0-20303 GCA_018250295.1 Spathilepia clonius | reverse complement strand
TACCATCAGGTGGACTTCATGCTCGTTTGCTACTCCATCATATAAAAAAAATACCGACCGGTGAATGCGGTGTCAAAGAGTAGCGCGTCGGGGTCTGCGGCGGCGCGCTCGCAGTTGGCGGCGGAGCGCGCCACGGCCAGCGCGCCCGCCTGCGCGTCGCGCGACACGAAGCAGTAGCGGCGCGCCGCCGTGCTGTCGCGCGTCACCGGCGTCGTCACCACGAACGACACGCCGTTCTCGTGCGTGCCATAGAACACACAAACACCCAGACCCAGAACAGAAATCTAAATTCATCATTTAGATATCTGTCTGGTCGGCGATCGAACCCGGAACCCATTGCGTGTCAGTTTAGTGTCCGCTCCGCCACGCGGATTGGACGGATTGAGCTACTGGAAAGGTCTGAACGAAGTCAATCTATACAATGTTTTTGGTGGATTAAAAAATCAGTAAGTAGGCAATCCAAGCTCCATTGCTGACAAAGTTTAACGGTTGTTATTTAATAATATCAACCGGGAGCAACTTATATACACTTCAAAACCTCTCTTAGGTGCCGACTAGATTTTGAATTTTTTGCTTTGTGGAGAGTTCGCTTTGTACCATTGGCATCTTCTAAGATATATTTTTCGGAAAAACCCAGTATTGAACATAAAATGTTTTTGTTAAATTAATATGCAACAAAAGACCCTTACCTGTAACCGAGTCCTTATTCTCACATGAAGAGTAGAACTCCATGTTCTTTGCCGAGTTGCAGCCAACTTCCAGCCGGCTGTACACGGAGCCAGCACAGCTGAGCGGCTCCGCCTGCCGCCTGCTCCTCAGCATCGGCGCCTCCGACATATTTCTTACGCTAAAGTTGAACAACCTAGTGTGGTTCCTACGGTGCACATCTCGTCTGGTTCTGTCAAGTGACCGAGCTGTTCTCAGCTGGCGATGGTTTTGTATTGCGTACTTCCCAGGGTACGGGCATTCTTTTGATTCTGGATTGCTTGCTGAAAACATTGAGAGGTGTCAGATGTGCTGAAACTTGCGGGACTTTAAGAAGATGCGGACAAATCTGATTGTATTAAATAAATACCAATAATAATGTTATAATCAAAACGAATGCAATAATTAACTCGAACGTTATTGAATGCTATGATTGAAACGAACTCTGTAACCAAATTAAAACATCGCAATCAGGCCGATCACCAAGCGAGTGTCGCCAAAGTATTGTGAGACAATACATGATCATTTATTATTATCAGTTAGTGTAAAATAGAGCCGTATGTTTTATTGTTAACTATTACCAAATTTAAAGCCAAGGGAGTGGTTGGAATCTTACCGAAATGAAAATAAAAATGATACTATATGTGATTTCAGACTGATGTTATTGTGGAATTGATTCATTTTTTATTTTGATTTCCTAATTAACACATTTTGATCCAGTTGAATGGATCGTGAAATATCAATAATTAAAAAAAACAAAATACCACATCGGGAGTACCCGTTACATAAAAAATGTAAAAAAATCCTGTTACCCACACCACAAGAAATCACAATTAAATATATAACAAGTCTATGTACTAAACCAGATACTGACCAACTAAAGTGACATACGGCGCAGTGACAGCATTGAAGTGATGCGGCGAGCACGCGTCGTCCTGCCGCGACGTGGGCGAACCGCGCTGCAGCTCTGCGATAAACGTATCTCTACGGTAGAGCACCACGCACACGTAGCGGGAGGCACTAGAAACAAAGTAGGAAATTTAAAGTATTTTTGATACGTTGTTTAGAAGACTGAGCTGACCTAGAAAGTAAACTAGTTGTAGTAGAAAATGTGAATTTTCTTCTATGGACTATCGTAAATATGAAGTGTTCTCGAACCAAATTTAATCCGATGGTCTGATACCCACTTTTCGATTAAATACATACTATAATTATTTCATTGCGTCTCCTGTGATTAGAATATGTATTTTATAAAACTTCTTGGCTCTTTTTTGTTAATTTTTAATAAATTGGCATAATTTCTTTTCAAGCGTAATAATTTTGTACCTTAATTACTTTTTAAAACTAAAAAATCTGCATCATGCAACGGCCAACTGTACATTCATTACTTAGTTACATACGTTTTTGAATGAACACATACCATTTAACTTATACCTATAAATATTACTGCCTCAGATATTGCAAAGCGGCAGACATTGAATTTTGCATAGTTGTGAACTCACCAATGGTGTTGCCAATGTGCCACCAACGCCACAGAGTTGCCACTAGGAGAGCTGGCCTTGACATTGACGCAGTAGACCTTGATATCAGCACCCGTTTGGTTGGTAATTCGAAGAGTGGCGTTCCGCTGGTAAAAGGTATAGTTGCTGCTGAAATCCAGTGTGTGCCAGGTATGCGAGAACGTCATCCAGGACGGGAACTGGCAGTTGAAGCGGACAGATACTGAAATATAATATTCGCAAATTACTTTTTATAATTGTAATTTAAATATAATAAACTTGTGTATTGTTTTTTATTAGAATACAATACACAAGTAATTTTAAGCGTAATCTTTAGGACTAGCAACATCTGGTTCATTTAAAGTAAAAGATGTGGTCTTTACTCGTTCACCGAGTTTTGTGACGGATCAGGAGATAATTCAGCTGGGAAATAATTTCATCTGCAAGGGAATCCATAAGGTAAGAGTAACGATTACTTTGAGTAATGGAAGACAAAAAGTGAAAGCGCAATGTAAGGATAGGTTTCAAGAGGGATTTCAACTTCAGCTAGGATTCTTATTTTTTTTAGCATTCAGAACAGACGTTCTTGAGTGTCAGAGATTTCGTACAATGGTTTCCATCATTCACTATATACATTATATTTGGTTTCCTTGACTTACCTCTCTTAAGAGCCATTGTTCTGGAGCCCTCCGTGGCGCTGAACAAGCCGTTGCAGGTGGCGTCGCCGGACTGCGCCACTCTGTACTCCACGCCTGACGTGTTCGGATTTTCCTTCATACTCGGAGCAGATGCTGGAAAGATAAAAAACACGTTTCTCAACTTGATAAAACAGATTTGTCCCTTCGGTAAATCTTAAAAGAACGATAGATTGATAAACGTAACAAAGTATTCGTGTAGCTAATTTATTTATTGTCGAGATTCTAACTCGACCATAATTATTTGAATGTAAGCTGTGTTTAAGGTTTTATTTTGTTAGAATCTTCAGAATTTACTAATGAATTAATGGTAAATATCGATTACGAACATTTTGGTGTAGATATCATTATCACAGTTTATAATTTCCTCATAAGTTTATTAAATCATCTACAAATAAATTTGCATATGTTGCAAATTTGTCCGTAGCAATATGTTTTGTACCATGCAAAAAATTTGAACTAAATTAATTATTACATGAATTTGTAAAAAACAAACCAAATTTAACAACCAACAAATTAATGTTAAAATTTGATGTTGATTAACAACAACACAAAATAAAGAACAATAAAGTAAGAACAAAACAAAACACAAATCACATTCTTACCGACAACATAACAAAAACAGAAGACAACCAAAAATAATGAAGTACTAGGCTTACCAATACCATTTGTCTTTTCGTACACGAAGCAGCGGTAGCGGTCCTCGTTGCTGGTGGCGTGGTTGTGGTGCAGTTTCCCCACCAGGAACCGGAGGCTGCCCTCCTTCCACGTCGCCAGGCACTCCAGCTCTTCCACTGGAATTAATGAAGAAGGACTTTATTTATTTTTCTTTGCGTGGGGCTAACGAGGTAACTTATAGACTACAACAACCCTTTTTCAGTTGTATAAAATATTTTTGGCTTGTCACTCATCTATGAAGTTCTAGCAATTTTAGGCGCGGTCGGAACTTGGATGTGTGACCGTTAGTGTCTTCATGCAAGCTTCTGTATTTTGAAGAATAAGTTATCTGTCTATGCCACACAACGATGGTCTCAGTTGTTGCTATTAAGCAGCAGACATTTTAATAAAAAAGCAATTGTCAGATGTGTGTTGGACCGTTTGATAACATTCGACTCCGGTTAGCCACTAGCCATTAACCTATAATTCTCATCTATAGAGATGATAAAGACATAAAAGGATTGCGATTAAAATGATTCGACGCAAAAGCAATATAGTTTTTATTTTTTGTACTACTTCTCTCTATCTTTTTAAACGGCAACGCTTAGACAAATACATGTCACAAGTCCAACCACTAAAGTCAAACATCTATTATGAACAATAAAACATTTTTAGATCTTTATTCATTATTTATGTGAACAATATAAATAGATTCGCGTCTGAACGCTTACGTTTTTTGAAAAGAACGCAGACAATTGTGGTTCTCACAAATAAAAGTTTCATGTAGACGCCGCTAGGGAGGCGTTGGTGTTGCGAGACGCATTGTCTTGATAATTAATGCCCGACTTTAACGCGCACTTCGTTGATCAACTTGCGGATTGTATAGGACGGGCATTGTTGCAAAGCTCCGATTTC
Source organism: Spathilepia clonius (assembly GCA_018250295.1). NCBI lineage: Eukaryota > Metazoa > Arthropoda > Insecta > Lepidoptera > Hesperiidae > Spathilepia > Spathilepia clonius. The sequence continues at coordinate 15,832 of DWRA01000883.1, read as the reverse complement.
CACCCGATGTGTTTATTGTTTTTGTGAACTTAGATTGCGCATTCTGTGGAAAAATCTGTTTAGGTTGTTCAGAGATTCGTGCGGATTTTGACGGGCGTACGTGAAAATTTGTGTGATACTATTTGTTAATCTAACGAGACAATGATATCTGTGCTAATATTGAATCTTATAAGAACTGAAACAATTTCAGACCAAAGATATTTTATTTTAACATATATCGTTAAATATTGTGATTATTTCAAATGATATTATAGTGATTGATGAAATAATATAAGGAAAAAAGGCTGTCAATATTATTTTCGTGTTTCGCAAATAATACTGGCGGCATTATTTTTATCTATGGTTTTGACCCTTACATTATATGACAACAGATGTTGATATAAATTTTAGTTTTAAAATTAATTTCAAAAACATTTAAAACAAAAGTTTCGAAGAAACTTAATGTGAAACCTAATGTAAGTACGCTTCAATTGGTTATATTCAGAAAAAAATTACCTAAAGCGTAAAATAATAACTTTTCAACGAAAAGAGCCTCAAAATACATTTTTCTCGAGGTTTTAAGCAGGTAATGATTAGCATATCCCTTGTGTCAAGTTCACGACGTCAAAAATATCGTAATCATCCCTCCGACGAAATAAGCGGAGTCACAGTCTCTAAACGAATTACGGCAGCAAATGTTTCTCCGTGATTACGCCGTCACTTGTCACTCGAGATGAATATCTTAATGTGAGAACACCGAGAATGTTCTCGAATATGTCGGTTGAATTGACGAAGATGGCTGGTTTACATTGTGTTCTTTTATATGCGCATAGACGGATAAAGGGCGCGGGGGACGGTGTTTAGGAAATCCAGACCCCTCTTATGATAGGTGAGAAAAGGATTTTTTTCTCCTACCATTGGGTGAGAAAAAACATCGCAAAACTAGCCGACCTTATTTTGCTGATGTGGATTATGTCATTGCTGTTAGACCTCTCGCCCCTATTATCGCTATTGCCGACCAGCGTGACGGAGTAGACACCATACTAGTCTGCCATTGAGGACTCCGGGTTCGATCTCCGAAAGTCTGGATATCTAAATGATGCATTTAGATTTCTATGTTTTCATTATTTCCAATGTTTGTGTATTCATCTTTGTGTGTATCCACGACACAGGGAATCTTAGTGTGGAAATTTAAATTTACCATTTGGGTATCTGTCTGGCCGAGGACCACATCAAGATCTCTCTGTCCGCTTGACTGGTGTGGTGACCGCTCCGCCACGTGGGTCGTCAAACAAAATATAATAATATAAATAAATTTTATAATTCAAACAACTGTTACGTTATGTAGCACTTCTGCATTTAGTACCACAGTCATGTCGGATATTTTTGAATACAGACTGCACGGCTATTAGGTCAGGAGAGGTAACAAAATACTGCAAAATGTCACTTCATAACTTATGCCCTACTTTTAACGAAAGAAACATATTCCTCTTAAGAGCTATTTTCAAGTCATCCGCCGAACAATAGCCGACACCTAGGAGCGTGTCTGGAAGACTGCCCGATTCGTCGTGAGCTATATTTAAACGAGCTTTCTTGTAGCTTTTAACAGAAACAATATAAATTTAGATTAAAAAATGGGATTTGTTAATTGTGATTAATGAATTGTTCATTGGTTCTTGATTTAAATTGACAAATGGGGACCGCTTGTTCTAAAGGGTAGTTTTTTTTAGTAAGTAGTTGTAGTAGTATATTACTAATAACCATAATCGAAAGTAAATAATGTCACGCAACAAAAAAGTTACGCAACATTGCGAGCGACGTACAGTAGGATGGATGACAGCGAGTGGCCCGGTTTCATCCAGTCCATTATGTTTCAGACGCTCCCCAAAGGAGAGAAGTCCCCGTTCTAAGGAGCGACCGAAGTCAAGCAGTGGGATAAAATGGTACCAGATAATTATGTGTTTCTATCAACATACCAGTACTCTCCGACCCATGGACATCTGGACATGCCTGGTAGTTGAGGAGCAGTCTTGAGTCTTCGGTACAGCTTTCTATGGATGAAGCTGGGATTTTGCAATCACCGTGTCCTCTGAAATGTGATTAATATAAATAAACAAGCGTTCTACACAAATCATTAATTCAAATAATTTAGACATCAAGATATTTTACGGCTCTAATTCCTACAGATGTAATAATAAAGTATAACCAATCGTTTCAATTTAATTAAAAAAATTGTGATCTAAAATATGAATTCATCCTATTTGTTTGATGCAAACAAAAATTCAATTATCCCAATGAACGAGTGAACAAAAAAATTCAAAAGTGACGTAATGACACCGAAATTAAGTGCAGATGCGTTCCGGAGCGGTAATGATGTGACACATGTCGCCACAGCGTCCGATCACGGTAATGACTTTTAATTTATTCTGTGCTAATTGACCGAATTCGTTGACAATTCGCCGTTGGGAACAGAACAATTATAGCGAAACTAGGTAGTACAAATGGATTTATAACAAGTCACTTTTTGTTCGCCACATAAAACAGAAAATGTGTAAAATTATCTTTGTTACGCAACTGACGTAGCAAAAGAGCATAATTCACATGAGTCTAAGAGGTCAGAGCCGTCCTTGAACATTTGTAATTGATCGCAAATGAGATAAGAACCTTATGGACCTAAGTTTACAAATCATTCCTGTTCCTAAGCATTCAGTTGGAACACCTTACGGCAGCGATTGACTTACAAAATTTAGGTACAATAATGGAGCCTTACAACTCAAGCATTACATCAGTCAACGCAACAAGCCGCACGATGCAAGCGTTCACCGTGTCTATGTGCTACGCACAAGATCGCTTCGAATAAGATATTACAGGTAACGTTCATTTGCTACTTTTACGTTTAAACAAGAATATAGTTATTGATGTTCAAAAAGAATTCTGTAAAAACTGTATTTCGAATAAAACATTTTCATTTCAACAGCAGTTTCATCGCAGTTGAAAAGGAAACAGATTTTCGAAGCGTGGACGTGCAGATTTTTCAATCCGAAATTCACTGCGTCCTTAATTACAGTTAGATTGGGATTTTGCTTGCAGGTAGAGCTGGGTCAAGGCTCGCTCTGAATGGATGTAGAACAAGAATTGACTACTCGTATCAATGTAATCATCATATTGGTTTAACATACCGGTTTTAGGTTCACCGACTTATGACTACGTACTACTTACAGCGTGTTTAGCGGTATAGTGTTCTAGTTTCAAGGGTGATACCCTTGTTGTAAAGCAAAAACGTATATAAGAGGTGTTATAAGATAACTTCTTGAGGAATAAGCTGGTTATCTCATATACAACAAGTGCTTACTTGGTTGATGCCGACTGCAGCATCCATACGTTCATTCGAAACGCAAGAACTGCTTCATGCTAGAAATAGGGGTGGAGGTGGTATCTACTCTATCGAACCATACTCTTTTTACCAACTTTGGAAAGAGAACCAATTCGCTATTTATGCTTCAAAAAAGAACATTAGCCTCAGCTCAAAGCACTTTTTTGGATCTAGATATTTCATGGAAAATGTCAGATAGGTTGTATTTGTGTAGTTAAACATTCACAGCTGCGGCACCTAGTTCAGTATTCACAGTAACGTTACTAGTATTAATGTAGTTTACTTCCATCTGTATTCATGAAACGGTGATGGAAGTGGCGTTGCTGACACTTAAAAAGTGGTTGAAATATGAGTATTTTTATTTAGTGGGAATTCATATGTATATAAATTCTGCGTAATTGGTTTCGTACATTAAGGTGATTATGAGTAAGTTATTACCTATTGGAAATGGTGTTAGAACCTTTTACGGTTTAACTCCGGTGTCACCACCACTACCAGAAGTGTAGCGCTGCCGTGTTCTGCGCTACACAGTATGTTGTCAAAGAATACTTATATATTAAGAATAATTAGTTCACTACTAAATGGGGCGTATAACAGATGTTTATTGGCACTAGTGATCACTTAATATTAGGCGGACTGCATGCTGGCTTGGTACTTTAATCTGATAAAAAAGCTATCGCTTTTGGTTGTATGCGGGTATTGGATAAGAAGACTATATTGTTGCAGAATTTATCACTTGTCGACTTTTACGATTTTTACAGGACCAAAGTGATGCCACTCTCAAACGACTTATAGGATATTAACATAAATTAATTGGTTTTTCCATTATCTGTATATAACTATCGATAATGCTCGGCGTTGCTTGACTTCGAACATGAATTGCGATATCCATCTACGACCTGCTGAGGCCTTTAAACATCGCATTCGTGTTGAATAACGCATTTTAATTCCTATGTGTATTGTAAGGATTTACCTCTATTCGTATTCATGAAACTGTAATACAGGAATAGATACTGTAATTTATATAAAAGCAGAAAACAAACTTGTACTTCACTAAATAATTTACTTAAATTTTAGTTTTAAGTTCCTTTTACAAGAACTTATATCGAAGTTCTGGGTAACTTTCGAAATTCAGAAATAAGCTATGTTTAGAATTTATCTGTCGGAGAGAATAGAAAATGAGCATATCCCACAAATATTCCAACATAACTGACAGTTAAAAATGTAAAACTGCTAAATGCCTTTTAAATATATTGATACGTATGTGGCAGAATTAATGATTTTTTTTATATTAAGTAGCCAATTATCACGCATTCTACTGGATCGTAAGTGGTCACTGTCGCCCAAAGACATCTGTAAAAACTCCACAAAGATCCGGTGGTTTTACAATTTGAGAGATACCTTACCACTCCTGAGAATGAAGATGGTTACCTCGTATATAGGTCAATCAGCATATATGTCCTTAATCGAAAAGCAAGACCTGCTTCACGCTGGAGATAGATGTGATGGTGGCAGTTCCCCGGACCATACTGGTTCTACCACCTTCCGCGACGACGCAAAAGAGTTATTGAACATACATAACAGATGTAATGTAGAATTACTTAATATCGTAGACAATAGAAAGATAAACAACAACTGCAAACATTGATACTGTTCAAACTGTTCCTATCCCAGCTAGGCACGTGTCTCCTCTCCGTATGACAAGAGACTGGCTACAGACACATCTTAAGTTGAAGTACTCTCAGGTATGTCAGTTATGTTACGGCTATTTTTTCATCGTTTATCTTTCCCAAATTACTACTAAAATCGGGGAGTTTGGACTAAAACGTGCGAGGTCAGAATTAACTCTGATCTATCACAGCTTTGTTCATTTGTAAGATCAGGTTCAAGTGATCTGAGAGTGAAGTAACGTAGCAAAATTGTAGTTACCAAGCATTTAATACACGATTTATCCAAAGCAAACCACTTAACTACGTTATGAGCAAAGTTTGAAGCGTCATTAATATTGTAGATCATTCAGTCATTCATCCGGCACCGGTCTCTTCGAGTGGCCATTGTAACTTGACATCCTCGTCCGCTTCAACAACTCCGGCTGTGACAATTACCAGATCAACTTCGATATATTATACAGTTGGGTCAGAAGGAACTCTAAAAAGACAAGAAGAGATAGAAAAGGAAAGGGACTTGAGGCAGAAATGAACACGTAGACTGATCGTTACTAGTCGTTCGTCGTGATGGTCGAAATTTCACCGTAATTACAACTAAATGAAAACTAAACCTGCTACCTGATATGACCTCTGATTTTTCAACTTACGTGCTTATAAAATAATTTAATACTTGCTTAAATACGGCGAATGAAAACATCGTAAAGAAACACAACGAAAAACAGAGTTTAAAAAAAAGAGGTTTAAAGATGTAATAAAAAGTAGAACGAAGCAAGTTACCCATACAGATAAACTTAAGAGATATTTGTATATTGCGTCGTAAAATTAAAAAGTAAGTCTATTAATTTTTAGTATATTTTCCAAAGTATTTACTAAAATTAGAGAAAGTGGTATTTTTCAATTAGAACTCCTTGTAATCAATGTACATATTTTGGTACACTTTTTGTTTGACGACGATCTCATGTTTTATTAACAGAAAAATAAACATCATATTGCACAAAATGGTGTAATAGAATAAAGTCAACCAAATTTTCATTTCTGTCATCGGTTAGTTTTTACGAAATCCTGTGCAGTACATAACGGTAAAACTGTTTAATAATTCACAAGTTTACGAAATAAATCAGTTCAACAGCTTTATGAACAAAGTTTGAGGCGTCATTAATATTGCAGATCATTCAGTCGGCGATTTCGAAGCGATCTCCTCGAAAGGCACGCCATTAACTCAATTGTGACATTCTCGCTTCAACTATGACTATTAGCCGATTGACAATAAGTTACGAGTTTTAGGTTACAGGTTTTATGCTTCGACAGGTCTTAAATCGTGGACGTGATTATTTGGGTCTATTATAATTGGATATTATTTGATACTTAGGAATTGAGGTCTCAGGACCAGGCATTAGTTTTATTTAAGTATTTGTGTACCTTTTCTGTCGTATTCTGTATTCTAGTGGAATTTACAGATTTTTGTTTCTTTTAGAGGGTTGTTGGTACTTACGTATTTTAGCTACTGTCAGTATAAGTATGAAATTATGATCCGATCAGCAGTTTTTTATACGCAAATATAGATGTAAAATAGTAACAGTCGCCTAAAGACATTTGTAATACATTTTTGTTAATTTTTTTATTATTAGTAATCTCCAATTTTTATAACTCTAACTTACCCTGGATATACCTTAAGCAAGAAACCGATTCTTTTAAATTAAATTAAATATGTCCTGCTATTATTTTTTGGACAATACAAATAGAAAATATAAACGTATAGTTGCATAAGCAATACGTATTAGTTCCAAACTTCAATCAACGGTTCCACATTATTTAAATGTGAAATACCGTCAGCAGATGCCGTTCGCAATTGCATGGGATTTGACTCGATTTGGCAACAAGTGATTCTATCAATTCTCGAGGCATTCCGTGTAAGTCCTTATTGCTTTCGATCTAGGTCTTTACGAGATTCCGTCTAAGACTTTACGGCATTCTCCGTCTTCCGTTGCAATGCCCCTGCATCTTTCATTTTGAACTAAGAATGAAAAGGCCTTTTATTCGATAGTTATGGACTGCATATAAATTTAGGTCTTTTAAATTTTCGATCCTTGTCTAGAAAAACAGTAGCGTGCCTTAAATAAAGTTAGTTTTAAAACTCTTCTATAATAAACAGTAAAGGCCTTATAATTAAACCTTGTCACACTCCTAACGCTAAAGTATGATTTACGTATTCATTAACGTCCTAAATAGTAAACTTATTGAATTATTTTACTTAAAATAATTATATGTACCTGGAATACTTGTCAAGTGTAACAAATGTCTGATTATGTTACTTGTAGTATCAGTGAACATATATCACTAGCCTGTGACAAATCATTTGGGAGCGAGCGTTAGGCTTTTAGTAGATAGGCTATCCGGGGTCGCGAAGCAAAAATATAAGCAAAATATACACATATGGAGGTTCAGCTCTCCTTGGGCGAAATGTGTAAACATTTAAAATTCATGAGCCTTCGCACACGCTGGCCACACTTATCACGCCTTGGTTTACGTAGCGCCAAAATGGATTCAGGGGCGAAAACAATTGAGACATTTCGTGGATTGCTTGCGAAAATACTTTAGACTCGTTGTGTATGACCATTTCCCTTTTGTTTGTGGTAACAGTATTTTTAATTCCATTACAAACATAAGTACTTAAAGGTTTTTGTGCATCAAAATGATGATAGATTATACAATGAATACTCATACTCATATAAATCTTAATGACAGATTTCTACGAATGTATATCAAGGTTTATTAAATTGAATACGGGGTTTATAATCAACTCAGAATAGTTTTCAGTCGGCGACAGATCTGTTGCTACATCTGAGGATTAATACCTTGGAACTCCTCCTGTACGTGTCTCTATCTATACATACTCTTGACATAAGAAAGCATTTTGTATGGAGAGTACTATGACACGTTATACAACTAGTAAAACGCAAAAATGAGTGTAACAGTGATATTACCGCAGTTGAACCATGAAGGATTTTACTATCTTTAAATAGCTTAAATAGTGTGTGAAATTTAAATCAATTAGGCAGTACTTGTTAATGATGTTGCATAATTCGGATAGCTCACATGAATCGCTTCACAACGCCGTAACCAAAAAGCAAACTGCCAAAATACTTATTAATACGAATTACGATGATATAACCAGAAAATTATCTGCTTTTATAATGAAATCGCATTTCGTTTAAAATGATTAAACCAGGAATGCGTACACCGACCACAAGCACTAGTACGGCGTTTATAAATTAAAACAAAAACCACAGCATATATGTTTACACAGTTAATTTCAGTTTTGGCAAAAAGTAAAATTGGTCGCATAAATGTTACGTGCTTATTTAATTTTGGTGCTTTTAACGGCTTTGATACATACCTGCAGTGGTGTTTGATGATGTCTGTATGATTAAAATTAAACATGGTTAAGCATAATTCAATTGTGGAACTGATGAATAGAAGTAAGCATGATTAACTGTAGTACGGTTGAGAAAGTGAATGATGATTTAAGACAATTTAATTTAGACATAACGCAACTTCAAATGGCAGTTATTCAATATTGATTCTTATTCTACTCATTTTGTACATTAATTAGTTTGAAGGTTCCGTCAAAAAGGGTAGATAGCACTGATTTAGGAGATGTTTCGCTAGGAGAAGAAGAAGAAGAAGCACCAGTTCGGAATCTAATCATGTTTGGTATATAAAAAATGGACCTAGAAAACAGATAACAGTCTAATTTCAATAGAAATACTTACAGTCTGTTCATAATTACACCTAGCAATAAGCCAAACGGGTAGCATGATGAAAAGAAGTCACACCAAAGCTTGTACCAAATTACGGGCTTACACGTATTCAAATTTAAACGAAATATCAAAATGAATTGTGTAAACAGCTTAAAATTTAACACTATCATAAATACTCCTAAACATATTGGGTGGAGCGTAATTCGCGAACAAACTTCATAATCCGAGCCGAAACTAGTTCGCAGTAGGTAGGCCAATTGGTTCGACCCGAACTAATCCCAACATCCAACTAAACTAATACTTTCTGACCTTAGCCTATCCGGTATCGCTCGCGACTACTAACGTTTATTTATACATGTATTATTATCTAATTTATATCTGTAGAAATAAATTGAAGTATCTGTTTGTGATATTAAAATAACGGCTTTTTATTAAAACTTTGGTAATATTTATGTCATGTTACATAACGCGGGTGAAACCGCGAGATTCAGTTAGTTTATAAATAAAATTGTAGTCGTTTTTAATGATAAAAAACTCTTTTTTAATGTTTGATTTTTTGTCCTGGGTCATATACAAAACGGTTGAGCTGATTTTGATTTACTTGCTGGTACAGAACTTTTCAATGTAATTTAATCGACTTTAGTTGCTAGGAGGAGCGATGCATCTTTAGTTTATCTCAAATTGGAGTTCCATCCTATTAACTATAGATGTGAATAGTTGAAGTAACCACCTTTAGGTACATGCCCATTTGATACTTAATTTCATAAAAATACCGATATTTTTTCGTACCGATATGGTGCTGTTGATATCGTTTGTAAAGAAGACAATAGCGAAACCTTTACAATACCTGTTGTAAGTGAAGGAGAAGGGTCCTTTGAGAGGACAGTCGACTGGCTCGGCGTTCTCCCTGAACATGGAGTAGAGGAGCGCGTCTCCCGTGATGAGGGAGCAGAGATGCGGTAGTGCATCCCGACGATAACAGAAGGCTGCAAATAGGACATTTGTTAGCTGAAATTCCCTAGACTAGCTTCTCTTACTTATTGAAAATAGCGCTAGAGGCGACTAAGAACTAAACTCTTTGTAACAATCTTTGTAACAGAAAGGTGGTAGAACCCTTTATGGTTCGCCTCCGGCGGCACCACCGCCACACCTATTTCTGCTTAATAACAGTAGTGTTAAGCACTGCTATCTTCTGGTTTGAAGGGTGTGGTAAGGGAGACTTAGTTATCCGTCGCATTCTAACTTAGTCCTCAGGGGTAGCAACGCATCTGTGGTTGACCTCAGGTAAGATTTTAGTCATATCTGGGCTGGATTACAAATGTTCATGGGCGGCAGTTGCCAATTATCATCAGGATTGTGGGCTGCATGCTCGTTTGCTACTCCATCACAAAAAATCCGACCGGGGAGGTACCACCGGCACATGTATTTTTAGTATCACAACGATATTCTTATATTGCTCATATAATTATTGTACTGAATACAAAATATACTTACTTTCTTTATATTGAAGGACATTTGTATGTTTTTCGTGCATCACTACACAACGGTAACAGCCTCTCCTGAAAGGAATAAAAAAATATTATTCAATTATATCCAAGGTCTTCAACGAAATGAGAATTTAGTCTACAATGAATAAATAATGGGTTAAATCGTCCATCCCACTGCCGGGTCTAAGTTTTTCTCTATAACTATGGTGGTAGAACCTTTAGTAGTTTAACTTCGGTAGTATCACTGCTTATTTTTGTCTAATAACGAGAATGTTAATTGCTGTTGAATTTTGGATTGAAAGATGTGGTAAGGGAGACCTACTTATCCTAGGAATTCTAATTTTATCACGGGTTGATTACAAATGTACATGAGCGGCAGTAATGACTTACCATCAGGTGAACTGAATGCTCGTTTGCTACTTTCGTCCAATAAAAAAATCTAAGGGAGACCTGGTCATTAACTTAAAGTCAATTTTGCAAAAAATATGTTTTAACTCCCAACAAGACTGTACTGGAAAAATAATAATATAAAAATAAACAAAGGATAGTAAAAACAATTACGGCCCCTTTATTTGAATTTCAAACTCAATAACTAAGCGCCATGGTTCCTTGACAAATGCCCTCGTCCCAGCTTTAATCGATCAGCGAAATACCGCCGCGGGTGACCATGGGCCTTACATTTCTTAGGACAACTGACTTTTTACATTAATGATACAAATGTGTCGGTTCAATACATAATTATTTACGTTCTGGACAAAAGCGTTTCACATAAATATGACGTCCTTTTTCGTGTCTGTTTCGGTTTAATCGAATATTATTCAGTGTCAGTAGTTACCGCTACTCAATAGTGTATAAAACACATTCCAATTAGGACAGGTTGCTTGTATGGAAGGTGGTTGTGGTGGTCGTGGTGGCAGTGGTATCGTGGTCAATCAGTTCGTACAGAACAAGCATTTTGCCCGTAAGGAGTAAGTTGGTTTAGTTATGTGCATTACCCTACTTTAACAGACAAATCATTGTAATAAATGTTTTATCTTTCCTTTTTCAATAGTTTTTTCTAGTCCTACTTTTATCGAATCACGTGGCTACCCTACACAGCGCGACTAAAGCCGACAATGACAACTTCGGTTCGTATAATTCCAAGATTAGAAATTATTGCTTCATTTCTTCTGCGATTTGACGAAACGACTAACTCTGCTCGTTTTATTATCCCGAGTTATGTTTCCGAAAATGTCTTGTTATAGTACTTGAAATAATCTTGAGAGGGAGATTATGCTTTAGGTATTTGGGTTGTTATAAATAAAATTATGGCTGTTTATTTCTGAAACTGTTGTGAGAAAGGTTGCGTCTTCTGTTGATTGCAGCTACGTAATCCATCCAAATGGATGACCTGAAGTTAGTGGGTAACTGCCGAATGCTGAGGGTAGAGGATCAGGGGATACAATAGACCTACGTTCATCAGTGGTCTTGCAAATGATGATGTGAATGATGAATGAATTTTTAATATTTGGTAAGTCTGTGAATATATATTTTTGGATGTTCAGCTGTTTTATAGTTATCTACTCTTTCCATACTCTATTGTACACATGTAATATATCGTTAAAATGAGATTAGTGCAATTTTTATAGCGTTATGACGCAGCGCACCCAGTTGTGAAACTTGTCTGTAGACAGCTCTTGAATTCTTCATGCCATGGAAAAAATGTACTGTATACCTATTCTGTATTCGTAATACATTTTAAAGAAACAAGTTTGGCTACCAGTAAATAACCTAAGAGCATAAAAAAAAATCCTAAATACTCTTCAATTCAGAGAAACGGAAATGGGTTTTTTAAACCTACAAGTAAATATTAAGAGAGCTGTTAATATTATATGAATCAATTTCGTGTAATCTTAGTAAACTTTTCAAGGAAACATTCCACTATTTTAAAAGAAAATTCGTCATTCAGCCGAGGCGTTTTCATCGATACACCTGTTTCTGTAGCATTGCTGTTGTATTTTAGATTAAAGGCCGTGTTAACATAAAAATAACAATATTACAGTTTTTATTTAGTCCTATCAACTTATAAATATTGCTATACAGACAAGAGTTTAAAATATTTTGTATTTTTAATCAGTATACCTAATTTTGCATAAAAATTTATTTAATTCTATTTCTGATAATCGATTTAACACATAAGATATTATTCCCATAGTATATAATATAACATTGTGGGTTGTAAAAATAGGGCTCGTGGGAATGGCAGTCGGATATGCATTGTCACAAAATTTAAAAATAAAATTTCATTGGATTATCTCATAATTTTCTTGTCATGACCCGAATATGTCACATATACTACTCGCTGGAGTGAAAGGGGTAAATGATCTAGATGAAATTTCGACTCTCCTATACTTATTATGCCTGTATTCAGTGTGTGTATGGAGAATTAATACAAATTTAGGTCAGTCTTTTCAAAAATCATATCTCAGTGATGTTATGTATTACAGGGTACTGCGTATTTTTTATTTCTAGACTCACCGTTGCATGTTGCAACGCGTTGTCAATCAGTCGATGTTAGAGTTTTAAGATGTTATTTTAATTACCCCCCTAGGGGATTGATTTCAAATATACTTCTTTTTAATGAACAAGACAGTAGGTACAAACTCGTCAACGATGAGGAACTTGTCGCCCTCTGAAGACAAGCAGCGGCCCTTGTTGGAGAGGATGTCGCCCTCAATCAGGATCGGCTGGATCACTCCTGACTGGAACCAGCGGCCTTGCCACCGCGGGGGGAACGCGCACCCTGAAAACAAAATTAGGTTTTAGAGGTGGTACAACTATTGAACATTTCATAAGTAAGTCTTGTTTAGCACGCCCTTCTATAGAAAATACAGCAATGCTCAATACTGTCGATATAGGGCAGAAAAAAGTGTGGCAGTGGTAGTGGTACTTCTCGAGCACAAAGAGTACTACCACCTCTTAATGTGTTAGATATCTAAGCGAGGCGATTCAATTTATTACGATCTAAAATTTTTGAATTTGTCATTTAAGTTTAAAATTTCACTCATAATTTTTACTGGCGACTAAACAAAGATGATTAAGAAAATCGTAATATTTTACAATGGCATAAGAACATTTTCTAAGTAACGCTTAGATACGATGTGCTAAATTTTTTATAATATAGAAGTCACAAACGAGTATATGATCCACATGATGTCCACCCAGTGGCTATGGCCAATCCCAGAAAGAACTAGAGTTCTACTTGAGGCCACAGATGCGTTGCTACCCTTGAGGACCAAGTTAGTACACCTTAGATAACTGTATCTACCTTTATAGCTTGATAATATTTAATGATAACACATCAAAGGTGGTAGAACTCTTTGTAGTTCGACTCTGGCGGTACCACCGCCAATTTCTGCCTAATAACAGCAGTGTTAAGCGCTGCTGTGTTCTGGTTTGAAGGGTGTGGTAAGGGCGATAAACTTAACGAGGCATTCCAACTTAGTCCTCAGGGGTAGCAACGCATTTGTGGTTGACTTCAGTTGGGGTTCTGGTCTTATTTGGGGTGGATCACAAATGTCCATGGGCGGCAGTTGCCACTTACCATCAGGTAAACTGAATGCTCGTTTGCTACTCCATCATATAAAAAAAAGAAAAGCATGTTTCAAGAGAACACGTGAGACGCGTAAGCTATCACCGCATACCGTTGTCATAGCAACCCAAAAACATTAATAGTCATTTTTCTCAATGCTCGATCCCAAGTATCTGTTAGTCAATTATCTGTTGTAATCTGAATAATCAATACTAGCGCCATCGACAAAATTATCTCGACGCCTCAATTAATAAATACATATAAAAGTGGAACCTTATCGTGTCTTTTGCATCAGACAATTAAAATTACACTACAAATACCAATATAGTATAAAAAACAATTTCGTGTCTACTCAATTACCGCAGAACTTAAGAGCATATTATTTACAAGGTATTATTACATCCTCCACATTAATTTACGCTTACGAATACAACCCCTAACGCGGGCCGCTCCCCCGAATTTGTAATTAGCTGAGAGTTAATGAACCTGTTTTCGGGAGCAGACTTGATAAAGGTTGTTCATGATTGAGATTCTTCCGAAAATTCGCTAATATCCGAAGTTTTGATAGCGTTCAAATTTGGAATAAGTTATTCAATGTCATATAGCATTTTGAGGTTTACACGCATTTAAATTAAACAATTTTAAATTGCCGGTCACGCGTAACAATATATATGCAATGGAATATTAAGAGTCATAGAACAATATACGTCATCATAATAAGTAACTAAAATAAAATGATGAGGTAGTGTTACTAGCATTCTGGGCGCTCATCCCCAAATATAATAGTTTGGATGTAGATTTTTATATTTAATTTAATATATAGTTTATATCAATAGTGTTAATTTTCTATTATTGTAATTTTCAATTTTTGTAAATGTGTTTGTATTATTAAAGATTAATTATTGACAAATAAAATTATATAAGGAACACATTTGATTACACTTAGAAATAAACACCGTGACGTCACTTGTTATTGTGATGGCGGGAAGTGGACGGAGTCGTATTCGGAGGAAGTGATTGCGAAGTTAGGTAGTCTTGTCGTAGATGCCGAGCAATACGCACCTCCAATGCGAAACTGTCGGTTTGATCAGTGCATAAAATAACCTTGGGTAAGAGGTGGTGGTGTGTGTCCAAAGTAGGTAATGTGGTACACTTATGTACTTATCTGTATGCGTGTGGCGTGAGTAGCTCCAGGCTCACGCCGATGAATAATAATTCACCACGTATTCAATGGATGCATACAGTTTATTACAACACGAAATACAGTCAAAACATTTACCAGTACAGGAGAAGATAACAAACAGTTCACACAATGACAAGCAGTTAGTTCACAGCACAAAGTAGATAAAGTCAAGGCACAGAAAACAGTAGCAGAAAATCCCAAAATAAAACTAGAAAGTGTATGCAAGCGTAAGCAGTTTTGGCGAACAGCGTGAGTTTTGCGCGGACGGCAGATTCGCACTGCCGCGTGGGGCAGACCGGCCGCCCAACTATGCGCCGGCGTCGATGGTTCCATTCGTAGTGACGTCGAGCGAGGTAATGCGTCTCTATAGCACCGGGCGGACAACAGCTAATACACAACGCATGACGTATTAAGTGTAATATTCTGTTTGCCTATACTTATATTAATGTGCAATTGCATTAATGTAATGTGTAATGTAAATGTGGTGAAAAATGAAAGTGATATACAAAATAGAAACATTTTGTGAATGTAATGTATTTATATAATATACGAGTAGGTTACAAATCATTTGCACCACTTTGTTATTTCTTGTATTATGGATCCTACAGCACTAGATGAAGACTGCGCTACCCCCGAGCTATCGCTGACGCCATCATATACGTATATTGTATATTAGCTGATCCAGCGAACTTCGTATCTTCGCACACGCGACGGAAGCTTAAAAAATGGAGTATCTTCTCCCGTTTTCCCAACATTTCCCTTCACTGCTCTGCTCCTATTGATTGTAGCGTGATGAAAAGTATACTATAAC
>DWRA01000882.1:0-20304 GCA_018250295.1 Spathilepia clonius | reverse complement strand
ATCGGCGGTGACGCAGTCGAACCAATAATAATTCTACTACATTTACAAACACTTTTCCATTTTACTTCTTTAACAGAAAAATTAAAATAATTAAAGCTACAGATGCGCTCTTAACGTAAATGACGTCACGTTATTATCTTTACAAACAAACAGACAAAGGTGCAGTTGGTTTTCAATCAACTTCAAGAGCTAAGGGCATCGACGGACAAGCGCACCAAATGTTACAATAGATATTTAAAATGAGGGCAGTATTTTTATATTAAACCTTAAACCATGAACATAAAGTATACAATCAACACGTTTCACACATTTGATGTATCTAGTTCAGTTGTTAAGTTAAAGGAATAAGGTTCAAATTGCCGTCGAATGTATTGCATATAGTCAGATGTGTGGGTTTGGAGTGTTTTCGGTTGAAAGGAGAATAAACATTGTAGCAGTAATTGTTTTGATACCACTATGATGTTGTTAGAAATAATAATAACAATCTTTCCTCTATAATGGCTTACATTGCAAGAAAATATGGTCGTTTTAAATTTCTCTACTTCTGAAATATATGAAAATTATTTAAAAGATACACCAAAAGTGTCCCATGATGAGTTTAATCACACCGTTCCAGATATCATCGGCATACTTAATTAATTAAAATTTTAAATGTACTAAAATCTTGGATGACGTAAGGGTGTAACTCTAAGTTGGTTCATTCACGCAGGATAAAGTGTCCTTACCACCAACGCATGTGTATGGCTAATACATAACAAAGAATATTGTTTTATAAGTCGTTATTCCTTTGCCAAAATAAAAGACTTAGAGGTAATTGAAAACAGGTAAAATAAGGGCATAATTATTATTATAAAACCAGGAAAGAGAATTAATTATTTGCGTGTATTATTATAATACATGAACCCATGAAATTTTACCAATTATACAGCTATAAATCGATCTCGCATAAATAAATACTCACGGTGTTATAAATAATTTATAACACATATTTGCCCACCATCGAATATCAATAGATACTCCCCTAGTTCAGAGGCGACCGCGGCCACCAATGTAGACAGACCTCGGTCATGCGTTGTAGGGAAGCAAGAAAATAGAGAAATGTAATTGAAATGTTTTTGTTAACTCGCTTGCTTTGTGTCTATTCAGGTGGAATTTCATATTACCTTCTCGATGAGATTCGAAATTTTTAAAATATCTCGGTTTCAAAAGATAATATCAAAATAAAAAGATATATTATATTTATGTACTACCAAACTTTGGTATTTTAAAACTAATGTTAGAGATCTCTGTACATTGGTTTATCTGACTTACCAGTATGCTGCTGGAATTTATATTTATTACTGCAATTTGGACTTTATTTTATAAGCATATGAGTCTAAATCGTATCTTTGCCTTTTAAATGATAAAAGTAAATACAGTGTCATATGGTAAGGTAATTTGTGGTCCAGCCAATTCATCTCTAGGTATTAGAGGTTCAATTTTACTTCATGAGGGTTCTGTATGAATAATTTGAATTGATTAGAGAGTGACGCTGCGTGATTATTTTATGACTACTGTCATGAATACCATTTCCAATTGATCATTAGATATTTTATCAAGAAACACTTTTTTCATGTAATCTGACTTCACGTCCAGTAATATCACTGTAATGAGTTTGTACATGATGGTTCAACAAGATGCATTTAATAAGCAGAATCCCTTAATAAACATTGTGTGAGAAAGTGTATAAAAAGTAAAAGAGTTTAGCTTAAATATAAGGAACGCATATCAATGCGGTTTCGTCGAATTAACACAAAGGGTTCACGGTTCCATCTCCTGCCAAGCACACTTGTAAGTAATGTATATTGATTTATATTGAGTCTGGTGTAAATTAATCTTCCTGTTCATGGCGCTCACAGCTATTTTAAGTACATATATACATTTCAAGATAACGATATTTATTTAAATATGAATCAAATAATAAAGTTTCACCCGTTAGTGGTCATGGTTTCATCCTTATGAATTTTAAAATCACTTGATGCACCCTTTACTCTACTCCATTAAAAAGCGTATCAAATATTAGTTTAACTAAACAAACGGGCCGCGGGCGCTGATGAATTAAAAGGAGCACAAACGGACAGACAGACAATTAGCCCGAGGCTAGTTATAGCAAGCATTGGGTGTTTGATTTGTTTTGTTTGTTTTTAGTTTGTAGATACAGCCAGTATTTGATTGGAGAGGGTTGGATAACGGTGAGGTTTTGTAATTCAATGACAGAAATCTATCAGTGATATAAAAAACTGATTTTTTTAAGCCTAAGATGAATACATTTAATGAACCTCCTTAGTTAAGACCTGAATACGTTACTAAAACATCTTTTAAAAACCAAACAAAATAACAGCTTTTCAATGAACGCATTTGAAACTATAATGCATACGGTGCAAATAACAAAACATAATTATTTAATTTTTGTCTGTCTGTGTGTCTGTTTGTTTTGGCTAACTTCCGAAACGGCTCGACTGATTTTGACAGAGCTTTCATAGGCAGATAGCTGATGTTATACAAAGTAAAAATCTATTAGGGTTCCATGCAAAAAAAATAAAGTCCATGAAATCCACACCAATTTCTGCCTAATAACAGCAGCGTTAAGCACTGCTGTCTTATCCGAGGCATTCTAATTTAGTCCTCAGGGGTAGCAACGCATCTGTGGTCGTCCTCGGGTTGGATTCTAGTCATATCTTGGGTGGATTGTAAATGTAATTGGGCGGTATTTGCCACTTACCTAAAAGCTTGAATTGAAAACAACAAAACAATTTTGACGGAAAAATATTACAATATTATGAAACAACGGATTTACAAACACGACATTTTTATGACTGACTTCCACATAAACATAAAATTGAAAATGGAATAAAGTTACAGAAGAATAAAGGAGCATAGAAACAATGAAAACATTAATTATATGATCTATACGTGGTTTAATAAATCACAAACCAAATTTCTTGTTAGCAAAATCAATATTTAATAATGAATCGCACCAGACTTCTGAGGGGAACAAATGGATTTATCCCAATACCCCGTAGGATTAGTGGTTAGCTGCATTGTCAGGGAAATAAATGACGTAGATTCATGGGGAGATAAAGCTAAGTATGACGTTTAGTATTTCGCTACTAATTTGTGGGGCTCTCGTACTCTAAAACCATGTTATAGGAATGCCAACAAAATTTTTACATGTACTTCTGGAGGAAAAATAAAAATATGACAATTGCCTTTATGTTAATGAGAAACTTTTTGTTTGTATTGAAAGATATGAGGTAGTTCTTTTGTGAATTTGAAATAACTAATTTGAGTCCGCATCATGGTAAGTTGTAATGGACATGGATTTAGAAATAGGACCAAAAGTAAACTGCAGATGCCTGACTGACTTTAAGGATGAGGAAAAGAATTTGAAGAATTCAAATGATTCCTATTAATAAATTTAATGTCTCTGTTTTACTAACACCCGTCATTAATAGCCAATCTAACCGAAAGATTTAAAATTGTTAATTTCTACAAGAAAATGTTAAATTTCTATTCAATGGAAATTATCGAATTTTGATCTTTAGAAGGGAGAAATTGTGTAGATTGATTTATTGATAGCGAGCGTAAAGTCTTCTGTCCTGAGCAAAGCCGCAGTTAATATTGCTATTGTAAACTCATAGGACAGAAATGGCATACCAGAGGTGTCACCACAGTTAACGTATGGAACAGGTACACCAATAAATTTCTAATTCTTGACATTATTGTTTTATTATATACAACTATCTAAAACCGTGTTGTATCGACAGACAAAAATACTTGTCTAGAAAGTGTCTGAAATCGCACTACTAATTTATGTTATATTTTAGATTTTAAGTCGGGCGAATTAGTATTTTCCTGTGTCACTAAAAGAACAGTTTTTATTAAATACGTACAAAAAATTAAAAACACTATTTACTTTGTAGTACAAAGCGATCTCAGATGCATGTTGTTTAATTGCTATGAAACGTGCTTAGTTGCGTAGCTTGTAAACATTTTAAAACGAACTATTCGTTTACTTTACTTTACGTTTATTATAAGTTTTACAAAACTAGGACTATTTGTCGTGATTAGGTTATATTACAGTTCTATGTTCTATGATACCGATCATCGTACAAATCAGTTAGAAATACAAATACGACGGGATTCAAAGTAATTTTCCTGTAGAGGTATCAAGCAATTACTTTTAAACCGTGACGAAAACGCTTTATTTTTTAAGTTGATACTTGACAAGAGGTTGAGAGGCTTAAATTCTAGACATGTATGATTTTTCTATCGCATGCGTATCGAGAATGATGCATTAAAAGACAAGACCTATTAATGTTTATTTTAAACTATTCTACCCTATCTTGAGGTCGTTTCTTTGTGTAGTTAAAGTGATCACATCTTTGTACAAGCTAGGAAAAAAATGGACTATAGTTCTATAGGCGCTACGTTCATACTTAGACCATAATTTCTTCTAAGTTTCTATGATCTTGAATTAGCAAAATCATTACTTACTAACACATGTTCGTACTAAACCTTAGGCCGAAAAGTAGGGGTAACGTCATAATACTATTCAATTCATCGTATCAATGGAACAATACCTCCATCGGCTCTATCATTCGTGGTCCAATTTCTGACGTGTCCAAATTCATAGCAAATACAGATACCAACGAAATAGGCCGTAACGAATTTCCAAAGCAAACATTTAGTGTAACACGACACAACGGGTGCCCTTACTCGCAAACTAGGTTTTTCGTTAACAAAAGTCCTTATAACATTGAAATAAAGGTTAAAGTTGCATACTCCAAATGAGAAGATGTCGCAGTAATGGGTGCAGATTCCGAACAATGCGCTTGCGCAGGGGTGCGCTATCCATTCACAACTTTTCGCTCTTTAACGAGCATTGTTCCAATTTGATTTATATTCATGGTTGTATTATTACAAGGCGGTAAATCAAGTGTGAATTCTCTTTCTGTTTAATCGACTACTGGAAAAGCAGATGAAATCATTTAGCTCACTGCTAACGTCAAAGTTTATTTATTTCATTGATTTTGTTGATTCTGCTAGGAAGTCCTGAAAATAATATGTTCATATTTTTGTTGAATAAAAAATCATTAGTGCTATTTTATTTTAGGTATACCTAATTTGTTTTAGTTTTTTAAATAAGTA
This sequence comes from Spathilepia clonius, assembly GCA_018250295.1. Taxonomy (NCBI): domain Eukaryota; kingdom Metazoa; phylum Arthropoda; class Insecta; order Lepidoptera; family Hesperiidae; genus Spathilepia; species Spathilepia clonius. The sequence goes on along the minus strand of DWRA01000882.1, from coordinate 15,114 downwards.
TCACTTTCCTTGATTATTCACAAAATGCAAATGTTATGAACAAGGAGTTCTTGAAGGTAATGTCTTACAATAATTTGGGATTTCCAAAAGATTTACGTGTGTATTTGGAAAACTCTACGGGATATTTTGTGCAAAATCCATATGACTAAGCAAGTATTTTGATTTAATGTAAAAATTATGCCTATTAAAAATATTTTTTTTAGTAAAAACATACGTTTTTAACTTTATATTTATTCCTCTGTTAATTGCTTTACTACTGCAAACAAGGTATCATTTATTGACATTGAAGAAAAATAAAAACACAGCCGTTAGAAAAAATAATAAATATATTTTATTACAATTTCACATATGACTAGATACTTACAAGATTTTTATATAGTCTTTGAATAGTGTAACCTAGAGGCATAATTCGACATTATTGTCTTAAAAATTCTTAAACTAAACATTGTAAAAATTGTAAAAATATATTTGATGGCGATTCAAAATATGACTAGATTTTATTTTATAATAGGTATATCAAATTGATGCATTTAATATTTGTTGATTTCTGTAATAATCCTTATATCTTTGGTCATTATAATAAAAATTACTTTGAGCGAAACTTGATTCACAATTATAATTGTGTCTTTCGTTGTAGTTATAATTTACATTTGTATAACTTGTGTAATTTGCAGGATATTCATCTGTCTTGGAATGCCTTCGACTCTTGGCAGCAGTTTCGAATGCATTTTTGAAAATTTCATAATTCTTCTGATTGAAGTAACCTTCAGTGGGTGTCGGTACAGTAGTCTCATAATTATTATTATAATTGTTACATGTATCATATGGTCTTTGATTATAATAGTTTTGCTGACAAAAATCGTCTCCATAACTTGATGGGTTTGTAAAAAATCCACTGCCTGTTGTGGAAGTTATGCAATTTCCTCCTTTATTATTAACCGAGACTGTTACGTTTCCAACATTAATAAGTACACCTTCTGAAGTTTGCAAGAAGTTAGATCCATTAGGGAAAGGTTTGCTAAATCCTTGAAAATTTCTGTAACTCCCATCAGAATTACACTCTTCAGTCTTATTTGGTAATAGGAATATTTCCCGGAATGCATCTTTATTTATTTTTTCTCCAAAGTTTTGAAGTTTTTCAAAGTTCATATTTAATCCTTCTGGTGGAACTTGACCAGAATTAATATTATCTAAAGATTCCAAAGTTTGACTTAAGGCAAAAATATAATTATGAGCAAATCTTAAAGTCTCTATCTTCGTTAACTTGGTATCTTCAGGAAATGTGGGCAAAACACATCTAAGTCTGTCCAAAGCTTCATTCAACATGTGCATTCTATTCCGTTCTCTGTCATTGGCTTTCATTCTTCTGTTCCTCTTTATTTTTAAGATCTGCGTTGGACTTTTGCATCTTGTTACTCTGTTCTTGCCATTTGCGTATTTCCTCTTTGGTTTGTTTGAGTCTTTAGTCTTCTTTTCTTTTGCTTTTATTGGCGTGGATGTATTATTGGCCGTGCGTAAATTTTCTTCAAAACTTTTGATGTCTTCAACTGGTTCTGGGAATGCATAGTCGAAGCTATCAGGAAATAATTTTCTTCGCACATTATTTCCTTTTGTAGGAGTAAGAGATATGCCTATATCTGTTGTATTGTGTTTGAAAGGAGTGCTGTGCACTGATGACGGCGTTGTCAAGGAGTCTGCGTAAGATCTGTCGATGCCTGAGTCGGTGCTGCAGATACTATCGTTGAAATCGCAGTAGTCATCAAAGTCGGCGGTGAACATTTTGAACCTGAAAATAAAGAAAATGATGTTAAGTTATTGTATAGTTAAGTGAAATATTTTTTTCCCGATGTTAATTTCTGTGGCAGATAAATATTCTATATGCCAATGTCACTTGCATGTTAGTACTAAAATTTTGTCTGCAAATCTAATTTCAGAAAAAAAGAAGATTTATTTTAAAAATAATAATTGTTGGCTTTTACTAAGTACGACAAAAGATTGAGTCTCATTCTTTTTATCGCTTTGACATTTATACGTTTAGCTAATTTATATTCTGATCAAAATTGAATAACGTCTATAGACTACTCCACTATTAAGCATGCACCTTCTAAACTAGGCACTTATTTATTTAAAAATAAATACATAATTAAATTTGTAGTGCTTAGTACTATTAGAACGATTACTAAGCGATTTACAAGAACGCGGCACGCGTGGATTACGTGGATATAATATTTATAGATTTTGATTTTGATTAATGTTTGATTTAGAGCAATTTCCACGTCAAGCCCACCCTTCGCAAGCTTCGCGTCGCGTGACGCGTTACGGAAAGTCAGTTGAACTTTATCACTTCCCACTTCCGTTGCGTGATTTCCGGTTCAACTGTTCGAAAGTTAATTTCTTGATTTCCGTAACCGTTTGAAAGTTTGTAGTTATTGACTGTTGGTTGATTTTGAAACAATTATTATTGACTTTACGCTTTCGGCTTAATTGTTTTGTAGACTTAGTAAAGCCTACAAAAAAAAATTAACTAGTAGTAGATAATAGCAACAATATCGTTATTTCAATATGTATTTCAAAATAATTCTCATGATTTCCTATCAGAGTCCCGTTTCAGTTATAGATGGTCTCTACATTTAAGAGTTCGTAGCACACCGCTACGGTTGTAGTTAAGCTGCTTTAAAGCGCAAAAGATCAATTTTGCTGAATATCTTGTGAAATGTGACACCGGTGAAACTATTAAGTGTTCTATAACCTACACTATTTTTATTACGTTAGTCACTGACATCTTCAGATAATCAAACATTTTGTAAAACGATATCAAAAATCATAACCGACAAAAATGGACAAACAGATGTTGCTATTCCGATGAAGTCTTAAACTATGTTATTATAATTATTGTAGCTATATATTCAATATAACTGTGCACACATAATTCAATTTAACTTTATAATATTTGGACTTTAAAAACTGTAGCAATAATCGCAGCATAGTCGTTAACAACAAGAATTATATGGAGATTTATAGTTTTATTGTAATTATTAACTCGACTAAAACAATGCGAATTCTGATTTAAATCGTACAGAAGTGGTCACGGTCTAACGAGTAAACCGAGGGTGGTGAGGGTGGCCACCTGTTCAGTTTAAGGCACGCGACGCGCACGTGACCATTTGAAAATCATTAAATATTTAACGGATATAACTAAAGTGATTTACAATTAAACATTATAACGATTTAATGAGTTTAATTAATAACGCATAGCACAACCGGAGCGCCTAGAACAGTATTTTCAATCTTGTCTTGGCAATGCCTCCCTTATAGATAAGTTCCTAATTATACAATATAGGCTGTGAAAACTAACCTAGATACTTTGTTTCGTTTACTACTCTATGTTCGTTCTTTACTCTATGGTTCCTCCTTTAACTGCACTATCCTAAGCTCAATTCGTTATTCGAATTATAAAGTAAAACAAACTTAAAAGATGATAGAACCAATTCTGGACCAATTCCGGAGACTCCACGGCCACAACTCATTCAACTTAATAACAGCAGTGTTACTGCGTTGTGGTTTGAAGAGTGTTGTAACAGACGCATACGTTGCCGAGGCATTCCATTCCTACTCAGTCCTAAGGAGTAGAAACGCATCTGTGGTTGACCTTTGGTATGTTACTATGCCAAGATACCTTTGATAATGTTTATTCTTTTTTTACATAATGGAAGTAGCAAAGGAGCATGCAGTCCTCTCGATGATAAGTGGCAACTGCCGTCCGTGGACATCTGCAATCGACCTCAGACACGATTAGTACCCTACATAGGTTGGCCACAGATGGACTTCTGCATCTGAGGGCTAAGTTGGAGCTACTAGGATTAGTACGTCTCCTTTGCCAAATCTTTCAATCCAGAAGATAGAATCGCTAAACATTGCTGTTATTAGACAAAAATAGGTGTAGGGATGGTGCCGGCGGAGTCGAACTGCAAAAGGCTTCTACCACTTTCAAAACAAAAAAAAACGTTTACGTGGCTTCCGCTATGTTTGTGCTTTCTCGAAGTTAAGTAGGGCGGCGGCCAGGGCGGATTGCCGGAACCACCTGTGTGTAGCACGCGACACACACGTGCGTAGCGTGTTGCCGTAGATTATATATGCATTTTGATATAAGCTAACAATTTATAACGTAATTCAATGAACTTCTAATAGATTACAGTCTTTTAAGGATGAATGGGAAGTGGTAGTGATAAGTAGGTGCTCTTCAAATATCTAACATAAATTAATCGGCACACCGAAAAAACATGTATTGTGTGCTTGTAAAATTTGAACTTTTGGCATGCTGACTTGGTTTCAAAATATGTTGTACTTAATTTTGTTTAACGTTTTTTGGTTTGTAAAATAAATAATTCAATTATGACCTGCATCAAGTGTTAAAACATTTAAAACATGCCTTAATCGTCTTTCGTGTTCCAGACTTAAGTAAGTAGTTTTGAATTTTGTTAATTAGCGTAATCGTAAGTTTTTTTATTTATTTTGGATAGTTTACATTGTCTTGAGTGCCTAACTAAAGATGAAGGTTTTGAAAGGGTGTTTTTGAGTCGTAGACATGTTTTTGAAATTCATTATCCGACCTTATCATGAAATTAAACAGGTCGTGGAACGAAACGTACTAACGAAATAATAATAACAAAAATCTAGCTATGATATCTTCTTGATGGAAAAGTAAGTTTAAGTTTTAAATATACACAACGTGTACCAACTTAAACTTGTTATCTGATGGAACGTCTTTTCTGTATGAAGTAGGTAATTTATAAGTGTGTAAGGGTATAGAGACCACTTATTTGTTACGTAGAAGGTTGCCTTTGAATTAATTAATAATATCAAAGTATCCAACTGGTAACACATGTTTTTTATATATAATTTATATAATTAAATTACATAACGAAATAGTTCATAAAATGTTCCAAGAACTTACACAGAAAAGCTTCAGTCCGTTGTTATCAGCAAATCAATCGTTCGATGTTTGCAAAGCACAGGTTTCGCCCAACTAAATAAAAATCCACTATATTTACATTAAAAATCAAAATCACACGTCACTCACAAAATACAAACAATCAATTGTTTATCGCTAGAGTGTTACATTTGTATATGTTATTAAATTAAAAAAATATATTTTGGCCATGACTAGTTGACAAGCACGATGCTCCCGCGCCTGTGTCGCGCGCACTGTGGGCTGGGACGCTTCGAGACCTGTTTTATGGGGTCCAATGGGATGGGCAGTGGCTCCGCCCAATGCTTGAGCTCTAGTGCAGTTGTGCTAAGTGGTCTGGTACTGTTAGTTAAGTTAAACGGTGGTTACGTTGTTCGTTTACATGAACAAAAAATTAACAGGCGCCTGCATCTGTATGGATTCTTAACGGTCTTATCCTTATTAAGGGTGTTAGTAGTTTAATTAAAATATATTTTATATTTATGCTTTAGCATGTTAGATATTCCTTCGATTAACATTATCAACAACTATTTTATTTAATTTATATATAATGGCGGCGGCTGATACCCATATCTATTGATTAATTTACATTTTCTTGATAAAAAAATTTTATGTTAACTTGTTCTACCATTCATACTTACAATTTGCAGTGAATAAGAGAGCGTAAAATAAAAGAAATAATGAAAATGAGATAATTGCACTGTACCAAATTATATAAATTTTAGTAATATGTGGTATGCACCTACTTCAAAATAATATTATTTACTTCTTCATATTTATATGTGTAATCGAAATTATGTTCATCTTTCACACTATAGAAACAGTGCATTAAAAATCTGCGTCACGTAATAACTATTTATTTACATGTATGACAAGTAACGCCTGTTATTGTAATTAATCTATCCAACGTTTCGTCTACCAAAAAATTAAATTATTATTCCGCCTAGTAGACGTTGTAAAACTTCGATCTTTGATATGCAAAATTAGGCTACATTGATTAATAATAATCGAATTGATACGTACTATATATCGATAGTAGGTACTGTTGCTTTCTTGTTCTTGAAATTTTATGATTGCAGAGATCTATGTATGTTCAAACAAGAAGTGATTTGAGCAGATGCGAATACTATTACTGTCATTACACGTATCATAACCAAGCGCAAAAATATTGACAATGGCACCTTGTAATGGTCCAAATTTGTTTAATGGGTTAATAGTGCGTGAAATGCGTCGTTTTTTATCGCCAACCCTTTGTCGATATCGACAAGCCATAAATTACATAAATATTTGATCAGACACGCGTTTTGGCGACGACATGGGGTGTAAGATATAGCATATTTGCCTCTAGATACATATTTATAATGACTTCTTAACTTATTTAGTAAACAATACCTATTTTTATATCTTATAGTGGCATTTGTATAACACCATTTTTCTTCTTTCCGTCGTCGACAACGCGTTACCATTACGCTGCTGTAAGATGGGATAGGCCATAGTCCATCGCGCTGGCCAATTGCATATTATTAGACTTAACGTACCTTTGAGATTATTAAATGAAATCTCAGGCGTATACATTTCTTCCCGATATTTTCTTTCACCGTTATATCTAGTGACAAATAATTTGTAATACACACGCTCGCTCGTTTCCCACGACTGAAATGCCGAGTTTCAACTTCTAGGCTATCTTTGCTTCTTCCCATAGTTATAATTGATAATGGTAGAAACACACGTGGCGCATTTTTTTCTTCACATGGATTATTCAAGGTGGCTTGTAATTCTTTTATGGTTTGACTACGGAGCCGTTATACCTAATTCTAGCTAATCACAGCTTTAGCGCTGCTTTGTTCTGTTTTGAAGGGTGTGTGGTAAAGGAGACATACTGATCCGATGCGTTCCAATTTAGTCTTCGGGCGCAGCAACGTATCTGTGACTGACCCTAGGTAGGTCTTCAATCCTTTTAGAGGTAGCTTAACTATAGATGTCCAGGGCTGGCAGAACCCTATTACCGTCAGATGGATTGTATATTCATTTGCTAATTCTATCATATAAATAAATACGTAGACACATACATGAGTCATAATTACAAGAATGCATTGTAATTATGACGATTTAAATCTTTGTTATTGCAAACGTACTTCAGTCGTTTTTTTAATAAAGCACAGACTGTTGTTGATTTATCAATTCAACCCTTTGGTACCAAATAGTTTCTGGTTGATTGGTTGACAAATAACATTTTTACGCCAAATGCACCGTCACGGTGCGAAGTCGATCTTGCAAAATATTGGCTAACTGCGTCACGCCTGTAAATTTAAAGGGTTGGAATATGGTCAACACAAAAAAACTTGCCATTTCGGTAAGTACTTTAAAAGTTGTCTTTTTATATATTAGTAGCAAACGAGCTGCATCCCACCTTATTGTATTATAGAATAGCAACGTATTATAAAATAGTTTATCTGTTGGTAAGTGGCAACTGCCGTAAACTTAGTCAATTAATTAACTTAATATTACCTAAATTCTACAAAAAATTAAGTACTTAAGACTTGCTGTAATTTATGAATATTACCGAATTGCAAGCTATTTACTTTTTCGTTTTTTATAAGTATGAAGTAGCAAACGAGCGTGCGTCCATTATACCGTAAGCGACCATTGTAGTTTCTAGACATCTGTAACCAACTCCATGTAGAACAAGGGAACCTGAAGCCGATCACAGATGCATTATTATTCTCGAGGACTAAGATAAATGCCTCAAATGTGACTCATTTGACATCTTCCATGCTAAGCAACGTATTGTCTCCAAAACGCATGTCTGACAAATATTTATAAAATATACGGCTTGTCGGTATCGACAAAGGGTTGGTCAAACACGTATAACAAACGCATAGACTGAAAATTATATATTTCGATAAAATGTGCACAAAAAAAAATGTAATGTTACCTATGTTGCCGTTAAGAGAGATCATCATACTAGTTTATATTAAGATATTTCTGGTAAATTAAGGTAACAATAAATCATGAACATTTGACAAAGCTTAAACTAAACAAAACAGGTGCGAAGTTACGCGTAACCCTTTCAATCTCTCTTATAACTGCAGTTTAAAATAATAAATGGCACCGGGGTTGTGCGCGTTTAGTTACTTTACCGTCGCCACGCTCGAGAGCCCATGAATGCATTAAAATAGACCTCCGCCAGCGCGCAGTTGAAGGGTTGCTAGTGATTTTGACATCGATTGGGAATTTTGTGTCGGTTGTGTTGTCGGCTTGTGGTCGATATATCGATATGTATTGTAATTTTCTTTTTTAGTAAAAGTATTGTAATATTGAAGTGGCAAACGAGCTTGCAGTCACGAGACATATAACCGCCTCCATGCAGAATAGGGGTTCTACCTGAAGCTCCAGTGATCGGCTAATATTCCTTGAGTATTAAGATAGTTGCTTGTACGTCACCCGAAATTATGGATGGCTTCCATCAAAACGCAAAAACTGTTTTATCCTAGAAATTAGTGTGTCGGTGGTACTTCACCGGTTTAACCATACTCACTCTACCACATTTCAAATTAGAGTATATCAGTAAGTTCGTAGTGTGAAAATGTTTGAGGGTATAGTCCAGCGCGTTAGTCATGTATATTGGTAGACTTTACACAAGTTTGCTATATATTTATTTTATAGAACACCTTTACTTAAAGGTTACCTATATCACGACGTATTCCACGTAATAGAAATTAATAATTAATTTCTAATACGCACACTGCTTTAAAAAATTAAAACTTTAAATTATAATTTGCACTGTCATTTTTGTTGGCACAAGTTTTAATTATGATTATTATGTCGATATTTTTTACCAATATTTCTGTACGTACCGTCACTAACCTACACCCTCGCAACGCGCCCCCTTGTGGACCAAACACGACCCGCCACCGAGCATAATTCTGCGGACTTATTATTTGCTTGTTTCAGGCTTATCGTATCATTTAAGGTTCTGATTTTATGACTGGAATTATCTGTCGTTTTTGAGTAAGTATTTTCTTAGTGGCTAAGACTGGTGATTAAAATAGAAGAAAATGCGCCTAGTGCCTTTTTTCTTAATAGTATCCAAGAAAAAAATGTTGAAATAAATATTATCGTTGGATTCTGGAAATATAATAATATTGCTACGTAAATTTAAATTATGGATTTTTTAGTTGCAGTTATTGAGCTTGGTTTGTATTTCAGGTAAAACGTAACATTATAAGTTAATAGAACCTTTTGTGGTCTGCCCTACATTAGGTGCGGACCTACTTCTGCCTAATAACAACAGCTTTAGGAGCTATTTTATTTGTCTTCAAAGAGAGATATACTAACCCAAAGCGTTACAACTTAGTTCTCAGGGTTGCTAACATCTGTGTCTGACATCAGTAAATACTAATCTCGACTCGATTACAAACGTCTACGGGCGGCAGTAGATACTTACCATCAGGTGGACTGCATGCTCGTTTGGTGCTTTCATCAGAAAAAAATAACAAGGTTGGTGATACTGGCTACCACACGTATTTTTTCTTCGTGTTCTGCCCACTCATTATGCGTACTACCTGCCAACTTGCTGTGTTACGTGTTAAGGTAAAACAAACTTCAGTTATAATAAAAGTAATTTACATTTTTAAAAGGCAACCAGCGCATAACCTTCATGTCTCTTTATCTCCAATAGTTATATTTCCCTAATTTATATATTAGCACGGAGCGTATTTAAAAATCAAAATCTTTTAACAAACAAAAACATGTATAAATCCTAAAATATTTACGTACACTCAGACATTGCAGCTAATCTCTTAAATATTAAAACATTTATTGAGCCACGACCAGTCTAATCCGTTGTCGAGCAAAAAAATTCAATAGCTACCGTCAATGCAAGTCGTAGTTTTAAAATGTTAAAAAGCTTTGTTATAAGGGTTGAAAGGGTTGTAAATAATGACGGCGCAAGTCCGTATAGAGAACTAAACGGTCGCCCATAAAGGGGTGTACAATTTTTTAAATCTTCAAACGACGGGTTAATGGTGATGGATCAAACTTGAGCTATTTTGAATTTATAAAGATTTTTTGCACGTGTTATCACAACAACTAATGCTTTCGTTTTTAGGTTCTTGAGACTATTATAAAAAGTCTCAATAACTTATTAGCTGTATTTACACATGACGCAACGTAAATTAAAGTTCGAGTAATTAAATTACTCAATCTTTAACACTACATAAATTATTACGAATTATCATTACGAAATAGATTCTTCTCTATTACGGCTATTTATCCAAAATAATTAAGGATGAATAATGATTACCAGATATTAATATAAGTAGTATGTACCTTATTGTTTTTTTGCCTTAAAATAATCTGCTCTTACGTCATTACGTGCCCACATGCGTTACTGTCAACGCTGTAACTGCGACACGGCAAAATGGTTTTAAAAATTTTCAGATGTTAAATGTCGCGGTTAATTGCAGTGCATCATTTTGGATGTTTCCTTATAACTAAATAACTAAGTGTTTTCAAATAAAATTTTAAAAAAAATCAGTTGCATGTATTCCTAAGACGTATCTCTTTAAAACATACTTAATTGCTTAATATCACAATTTGAAACAGCATTGTCATAAACTACTGTTACCTTAGTATAGATACAAGTAACAACACGTGGTAATGTATTAAAAATATATTTATATACCAAATCTTTATTGAAAGTGCTTAAAAGGCAATATAAGTAGTACTTGGTCGGGATTATGTTTATTTAACGGAATAATTATGATGTTATTTGAAGTATTTGCATATGGGAACGTGAGAAAAATATCCTTGACGTCAGGTGTCAAAGTGACAGATAGTGACTTTATTATTTTTTTCATTAATATTGAGTCTCACGCTTTGTATTTGTTGTCACACGGTCTAGTAATAAATGTAAACGAACTGCCAAGTTTAATTTTGACTTGTTCGATTGCACTGTAAATATTGGATATATTTTGATTTATATTATTCTTTGTCAATTTTAATATATTCTTTTTAATGAATACTAAGCTGCACACCGATAGCGTTATAAACCCATGTTCGAATTCGATGTATAGAAAAAGTTTATAACTAAACACTTACAGATTAATTGTGCAAAATTGCAATTTACCTCAAAGTCTTAAAATAAACAATCTGTACATACGTGCACATATAGGTACGTCCATATAATATTTCTGTTGAAATAGACAAAATATGACAATGATGTAAATTACTTAAATAATATTACAAATTTATTTAAAAAATAATTATGCGTATATATTAAATATTGGTGAGGTCCCACATGAACATATTTTTCATAAATTGCTCGTAATTGTCTTTACTTAAAATAATCTACTTTAACTTGTTTGGCTTCTTTCCGCAGCAAACCATGCTCGTGCCGGGAATACGCTTCTGTTGTAAAAGATTACGAACTTGCGGCGATTGGATCTGAGACATTGGACATAGTCGGCTAACATGAAACTTGTTGTTAAGGTAATGTCCCACAGGCTTATTCTCGCATGGTGGGACCAGAAGGCTGATTGGTGTTATGCTCAAAATATGAACATCGCTCTATAGTGAGGAATCGTTGCAAGTGTTCTGGGCACTTAGCCACGAAAAAATATTGTCATATAATGTTTTTTATTTTGCTTGTAGTTTAGTTCAGTTCGTATTACTTTTAATTTTCCATTATGTGGTTATATTATTAAATACCTTCATGTTTGTTTGTGGTGAGGTTATTAAAATTAAACTGCAACGGAAAAGAGTGTTATATAATAGACAATATAATGATAGTTACAAACCACTGGTATATTTATAAAAAAATTAAAACAGACGTGAGGCGAGTATCTACTACTCGTATTTGAAGTATGTCTATACTAAGAGAACATTCATTTAATCAAATGTAATTAATAAAACTAGCCAACATCCAACATAGTCGCTCCTTTACAATAGTAGATTGATGGCCAAGGCAAAGTCAGTTTTGAAGTCAAATTGACTGTGGTCTTTTTTATCAGTAGTTTAAGAATGATTTTAATTTAAATACACTCTAAATGCATTAGCTAACCGAGCACTCTCATATTTGTATCGAAAAACTTTCATTGGTATTACCTTATTTATTTGCTTGCTTGCTTTTTAAGAGGTAACCGAGAGGACTATGACTGTCCTAGATTGGTTCACCAGAACAGAGGCTATCAGAATATAGATGTTCATCAAAGCTTTGGGTATAACTTAAAAATCTTACAAATTAATAATTCGACTGTGAGGATCTACAACTGGGAACTCCTAATTACAGTGTACTCAAATATGGATTCGTTTCGAATCATCTGTATGATTTATTGTGTTTTAGCAATTTTTATTTCATTTCGTTAATATATTTACTAAATTATAGCTATATTGTTATGTAGAATAAAATGTTACTTGGAATCCTACTTTTGATGATACATTTTCTGCAAAATAAGAACAGCGAAATCGTAAATTATCCATTTGATATTAGTTATAATATATGTACATGTTTGATTCGGCCATATATCGGTATGAAAATAAAATATTTAATTAGATCTTTTTGGACCAACCACGTAGTGTTCTAACAGCACTTGGATTGGGTAAAATTGATGAAATAAAGCTTATTAGAGCTCCCTTGCGCTATAACTCTGCAAATGCGGCGCGTGCGCAGCGTTTGCACGCACTGTATCGATCGCGCTCGCAAAACAAAAATAAACCCGGTAAAATAAAATAACACGTGCAAACCCTTAAATCTATGAATACTAAACAAATAGTACAAAAAACACAAACATAAAAAAATCGCACTTATTTGCACAATTGTCGCACTTCGGTCAGATATCACCTATAATGGCCGCTCAAAAATAATTCCAGGCCACAATAAAATTGATAATCTAGCTAATCCTTATTTACACTGAAGGTGGGTGAAGTGGGTGGATCGATAAGCCTGCTGGTAGACCCAGGGAATCATTTCTATTGGTACATTTTTCGTTCGTATCGCTCTTACGATGCGGTGTTTTGTCGTATTCGGTCGGGATTATTTTATCATACGGATTATATGTATATTTATTTTTATAAAACTTATAAATTATTCAGTTAAAAGGGAAGTCTATTGATAAAGTATTTGTTGAAAGTGGCGCGTTGCTTTATGATCTTGCTACCAGTAGCGCCGCGTAGTGGTTTATCTGTGTACTATAAACTACTTGAAGGCTTGTTATTGAACAAAGCGTATCAAAAATTGCAGCGTTTAGGGGTTATTTGTTTTTGTTTATCAAAATAAACTATAAATTACAAAGCGTAGCTATGAGGTAAACTAATGCGTTAATACGTCAAATTATCTTTTGGGATTAAGATAATTTAGGATATCTTAATAAGAACAGCAGGTTCTAATATTAAATGCCTTCCCAGCATAAACCTACTCACATACAAAATATTTTTTCCCATACCACGTATAACCTGTAAATAAATTTATATCACATATTTATCGATGTCCACATATTCATACTCTGGTTGTGTGTGTTTAAATTTGGACATTAGCTACCATTTGTGATAGACTCCATGGACAAAAACATTATATGAATAGCAAATAGACAAAACGTGGAGTATAACATTTTGGTGCCTCACGCAGAGAAAGGTAGTCGTGCTTTTGAGGCTATGTTACGTACCAAATACTTATTATTTGTTTCAAAACAATAATAATCTATAACATTATTTAAAACTATAATACTTAGGTTAGTATACGTTAAAATATGTACAAACCCTTAGTATAGATATACAATTTTTCTTACATAAATAGATTTTGATCTGTGATTAGAATTTAGCTCTCTAGCAATTCTCATTTATCATAGTATAATCTTAAATCTCTTAGCGTTTAATCTTCAATTACCAGTATTTATAATGAACTTGAAAAGAGATTAATAGTTAACGTTTATGACTACTATATTATATAATAAACATACTAAACTATATAATAAGCATATAGACACTTTTTTGAAAGGCGTAACGATTTAGAGTTTATTATAAACTTTTCATAATTACATATCGTACCAAAAACGTATGGTTTAAGTTGCTGAGTGTCGTGCATATTCATATTGCATATTGCACTTATAGGTACTATTTTCATACTTTGTATTTATGAAATTCGTAAGCACGTCCTAAGTTCCGATCATTTCCAATTAGGTGTATCGGTTCTCTTATATCCGTTTCGGACGGGCTTGACGAAGAACGATTTAACAGCTAAACTCTATGCTGAATGTGTTTATGCCCATGAGACGAATATGATTTAACAGTTGATTCATCAGATCGTATGTATTTTAAAATTTAACGTTAGTGACCTAAGGGTTTTTTTATAGACTTCGATTTTTTCGTTAGGATTTTCTCTACTACGGCTACAATTGGGAAGGTTAAGGCTTTTTCTAATCTACTGCTGTTTTTAACTTCGCATCACGATATACCTTTGATCGGGATGCTCTTACTAAGATAAATACTCCCAGGTGACACTTTACAACGATAACTACCTCCTGGTTTGAAAAATCGCAAGGGCAGAGATATCACACATTCCGACTAAGTCCTCCTAGGGTTCTTGTCCTGTTCGATAATAAATGCCCATGGGTGGCAGTGATAACTTATATGTTTTTACCACTAAAAAGTATTATTAATAATGTTTATTTTGATTATGACACGTAATTTAAGCAAAATAAATAAGATATATAAATAAGGTAACTGTTATTTTATTTCACGGTACAGGAAATTGTTTCGGGAATTTGAAAATTCGTTTGTATACATACGTTGTGTGTATACATAGCATGTATACTAAATAATGTGTATATATTATTTTTAATCAAAATATGACTATTGTTGTCGATACAGGCTGGCTATGGGATTTATATTATTTTAATTTGTTTATTGTTTTGTTTTTAGAAAGAGAAATATATATATTTCAACTTTGACTAGTATTAAAGTGTATTACTTTTCCATATATATTTCCTAATTTCATAATAAAATCGGCGAGCTATATTGGCCCATTGCCGCCGGAACGCTACAACTATAATTTTATATGACTGTTATGTATCGAGCAAAGAGAAATGTCATGAAAATTGATTAGAACGGAACGTTAACCGATTATGAAGTTTTTAACGAAAGAGGAC
>DWRA01000881.1:0-20312 GCA_018250295.1 Spathilepia clonius | reverse complement strand
TATGATATAATGACAGCTGTCCAATAACAGCCACAGTGTTTTTATAAAATATGTTTATAAATTATTTTTAAAAAATTTTGGGAAAAAATAACTATGTATTAAATTTCCGTCTGTGAAATATAAACTTATATTAACAACCTGCAAGTGTCTAATAGTGTTATATTCCCATAAAGATGTATAACAAAAAAATCTAACTTCAATGTATTTAATATGTAACTAGCAAGTTATAACCTCGGCCAGTGGTCAGCAGTTAGGCAGGAACGCGATAAGCGCTAGTTTCTCCCGTTACTGAACTAATAACAGGGCTGTGTCCGGAGAGATTGGCGAGATACGTGACGGAGTTAGGATTTGTCACATTTCAGACTACTTTCTAGGTGAAAGTTAAGCGATATACACAAAAATGCCTGCCTGTGTGCCGTTCTCATAATAATTTAAAGTTGTTTGTTGATTCCAGTCACACTATATGCTGCATTCTGATTTGAAAAGTGTGGTAAGGGAGACATACTCATATGAACCGAACCAACTTATTCCTCCGGAGTAATAACGCATCTGTTGTCTTCCTCAGGTAGGAATCTGAGATTGATTACAGATGTCTATGAGCGGCAACGGCCACTTACTTTTAGATGGACTTCAAGCTCGTTTGCTAAATCTATACAATAAAAAAAAAATACGTTTCGTTTCATGACACAAGTTATGGTATTATTTTCCTTTATAAGCTGTTCATGTTAAACTCGGGAACCGCTGCATTGATTTTGACAGTTTCACGAAAAGATAAAGATCTTTAAAGATTGATATAGGTTATTTGTACTCCGAATAAATTAAGGTACATATGCGCAAGAGTGGAGCTGCGGGAAACATGTATTTAATGTTATCTTTAATGTATCTCTTTTGGAAATATTTAATTGAATTTGAAGAGAATTTTTCAAGATTGCGTATTTCAGATAAGAAAAGTGCAACGTTTATTTTTTGTGACCACATGTATTTCTCAGGAATAGTTCAGTTTTATTTACTTGATCACTAGCAGAGCCTCGCGGTTTCACCCACGTTTAAAAATATAAAATGACATAAATATAAAAAAAAGTTTATACCTTCAACAGTTTTAATAAAATTGAGCACGCGCGGTAGATTTCATGGGTTTTAATTTTTCTTTTAAAGGAATCCTAAAGCATCCGTAAAAGTATGTTACTGCTTATAAAATCAGTTATCCGTCAGAGAAAGATAGTCCTGTGAAAATCGACCCAGCCTATACACAGATAAAATATTAATTTCTTTTTGTTATAAGAATCGTATAGTTTCATATGTATTTAGTAAGAAGCAGTTATTTTAATATTAAAAATCAACACTTCAATTTAATTTATTTCTATCGATATTGATTTAAAACAGTATTGTAAAAGTGAAAGAATTTAATACAGACATGTCTTGTTATTTAACGAAAAAATATATTATACATTGAAGTCTCTTTGAAAATATATAAAGTCAACTGCAAACACAATCACTTATGACTGAAATACATTGATATTCTTGTGTGCTTGTGCAGGTATTATGCATAAAAATCTCGTTTCAATACCACGCAATTTCTCTCACTGTGTGGGAACATTCTGAACAAGTTCAGATAGGTAGTAGTTAGGCAGGGTCCGCCTCCGTTGCCAGTTGCACGCTTCCGTTACTAGTGTACTTATAACAGATTTAACTGTGTAAATGGGAAGAGATTGTGGAGATAGTTGAATACTTTACCGTTCCTGACAAAACAATAAAATTATGTGTCACATTTAAAATGTGCTTAGGGATTGCTTAGAAAAAAACATGTTAAAATTTATTATATTTAACATTTTAAAGTTATAAAATAAACTATTATTCGCTGCTTGGAGCTAACCGTCTGTTTCTTGATATATACAAATTACTGTACAATAATTACATTGTTCATTTCCATCTTTTCTTAACGAGGATCATAAAATTCAAGGGCTAAGCTATAGCTCACGTCAATAAAAAAAGATAACACATCATAGAAATACTTCACGATTGTAGTTTTAATTGCACTTTTGTAATTATATTTCTGTAAACATTGAAAAATCTGTTGAAACTTCACATTTGCAATGCACCGAATGAATGGGGAAGAGTCAAACATATTAGCTTGAGTACGAATTGGCGCTGGCAGCGATACTCGGGGTACACGTAATTACCCAAAAGCGAGCGGATTTGCATATCAAAGTGGAAGCATAATTGAAGCTCGGAGTGTAAATAGCGCAAGTTGAATCGGATCGAGTTAGTGGCGCACTCTCGCCGAACTGTTACCAAGCGCGGAATGTATACGTCATCAGTTTACAACGACATCTCTACCTTTTTATTACAAGCTTTGAGCCAAATAAACACGTCTCCAGCATCATGTACATATTGATAATATTGAATTAAATGTGTTTTATTCCGGAACTTTTTTGTACTATTGCAATTGTATACCTGCATAATTGTAACAATTGCGTCACTCGACATGATACTGTATACTTCTAAAACATGCAAATGATAATGAAAAACAAGTAAACGACGTCTAGATCCTCATTTGAATAGATATAATATAATATGTCATGATTGTATTAAAATAAGATATTTTAAGCGAAATTGTTCGAATGAATATTCAAGTTAAGTACAACCCGTATTAGCCCTTATAAGGTCGTCTAGAACAAGGATTAGGTCATAGAAATCCAAATCCAACCGAGATATTATAGTAATACAGACACCTACGCTATTTCGAAAGCGGCCCGGACGTCCCATTTGATTCCACGTAAGTACATTTACGGCGCTGACCTAATCCGATACAGTGAGTGGAATCCCTAAGTCCACACCAACGCAGCTACTCTAATGGAAGTGTACGTGTTACCACGAGCCATTCGCCCTGCAGCGGCAGCGCTGTGAAACTCTCTTGGGATAATTTAATTAATCGACACGGCACAACAGCGGAGCTCAAACTGATTTCCTCCTCAGATATCCATTTACCGGCATTATTGTGCCACTCAACTTTCAATTCGATTATGTTTCGTGTACCGAACGGATGTTCTACTCTTGCACTGACCCCGAGCATGAAGTCATGGTTCAAATATTGAATCTCGTTAGGCACGCTACATTAGTTATAGTCTTTTGTTACTTGCATATCGTGGAACGTACTATAGGAGATTCAAAATAAATGTTAAAGTTTAAATAGATAAAACGATCAGATTGGTTTCAGAAAAGCTACATGTTTTCTTTTTCTCGTTCGAAAGTTCTCTGGTAAATTAGTGCACGTTTCGGAGAAGTTGGTGTTAGAAGTGTGTTGGCGAAGTTGTGAGGTGAAGCAAGTTGAAGTAATTAAATTAACAATCTAGTTCACGTTTGAAACTTCAAACTGATTTAAAATAATTAACAATGGCACGATTGCTCAAGTATTAAAGCTACAACATGTAATTATTTTCATGTTGAGATTGATTTTCAACAAAATAATCAAAAGCGTTGTTCGCAACTCATTCGAAATTCGAAATAGATTTTTAAGCATTAAAAATAGCCGGAAAATTTGGTTCAGATCCGATCCGACCCATTAAATCCATTCCAATTTTTATTAGTTCAACAATATCAGAAAATTTTCGCGGAGGTAATCAAATCAAATCCTCGTTTAAATCTTCAATAAATATGTTTTATACTTATACAGTAATGTGAAGAAGATTCCAAACATCTGTCAAAATCGCAAACGAATTTTCTTGGCGGCTTTTCATGTATTGTGCAATTGTGAACCGCCGTTATGGAATTGTATTGTGACGAGTAAAATCTCCATTACTTACTGAATAAAATACAAAATCAAATCATAAAGCTGTGTAGCTTCGGAATATAACAGTAGCATCTCACAAGTTTTACATAAGTGAATCTGTTATAAACCAACAACAGAAGCCGTGATATGATCAAATAGGATAGGTATAAATCTAAGGCAAGTTCGACGTTTTAGCATACATAATATTATCTACATCTCGTCTTGTTTGCGAGTTTGCATAGAAACTTTGTCTAAGGTACGGATAGGGTTTGCAGAGGCGGATCGTCGAAATTGCGCAGCAGACTAATATAATAACAAATTTATAGGGGAGCAGATCAAGCGAACCTCAAACACTTACAAACAATTATAAACAAAGGTATCGGTTTTTCGTCAACAAAAGCCGAATTGATCAAATATTAAAGCTATAATATCTGAGGGACCGAACAAACATTGTCTTGTTTGAGACTCCACAATCGGAACTTTGTGTAAGAAATAGGGTGAGTTTGTACAAGGAAAGCGGTATGGCGGTGAAGCGCGCAAAAGTAATTAGATTAAGAGGGAACGTGGAGTCTGAGAGTGAATAACTGCCTGTATTGGTTGGTAACTTTTCCGACAATTTACTTTTGTTAAGTAATCTTTTCCTATAAAGATAAAAATTTAAATAAAAAGCCATTGTTACAATTGATTGAACCGATTTTAACCGGAACATCGGGGAAAAGAATGGAGTAATTTTTGGGAGTGAAATAGACTATTTTTCACCAGGAAAGATACTTAGCGTTTTTAATTAAATTGAACAATAAAAAAACAAATTTATTTATCTGTACCTACCGATTTATTTATAATCAATTGAAACTTGAGACGTTAATGTCTTTGAACGCATTATCGGCAACAGGATAAACGGAACGCCTACTAACGAATTAACTGCTTAAACGCTAATAGATAGATATGAAGCCGTGATTTCAGCGTTTGAGCGGAGTTGACGTAGCCACTTGACGCATAGCATAATGTATTTAATTACGGGCACTTCGCGTCTGCTCCAATCTTGTAATTACGAAACAGAGCGGCGGAACGTAATCAGCGCCCTTTGGCACGTCGACGCGCGGAAAGCGCTCCACAGCTCGACTCTAGCAGCTTTTGACTCGCATTTCACAACCTGTTGACGAGTTAGTTAAGCCCCTACAGCGGGCACCGTCCGCACAAAGCGAAACTCGGCTATTACCCCTCGACTACTCGCTTACTTGATGACTCTGACCTTTCCAACTAATTTATACACGAAACGCGCTATTTAAACCCGTGACCATTATTACAGGCATTTACGGGTTTAATTGCACAAATAAATAAAATTGACGTAGCTGCCCATTTATAACATATTATATAAATTATAATTAAAATAGTGTTTAATATATTCGTACATCACTTTGTTGGTACCTATAACTCGTAGTTACTGGATTAATGTTGTATACGTGAAACTTTCTGATGGGAAATTTACGCAAAGAAAAACGACTACAAAAATTAACATAGGTATACCTTGTATACAGTGACATAGCTATGTTACTTTGAGAATATTTAGTGTTCCAGTGTAAAGTTAAAATTGCACGCGGGTGGAAATACCGATGTTAGTACGTATAAAATCATTTGAAACGTTTGAGCTTACAAATTAATTTATAAAAAACAAATTGGTCTAGCGAAATTAATCTTGTAATAAACCGAGATCGAGCAACTTCGTCACATTACACGGATATTTACTTCATAACCTTCCACAACTTTTCCAACTTTCGCGGACTCGGCGGAGACCTAAATTAATTTTCTCATTTCGTAAATTTCACTGCGTCCCAAAGTTTAAATCGTATTTCAAAAGGGTAAATAAATGAGCACTTGCCTTGTCGTCGTCGCCTTCACTATCACACTGTAAAAGAAGAAAAAATATATATTAGTATCGACAAATGTCTAATGAGAAACAAATTCCATGCATAACTTACATTAAAAGAACACGGGCTTACAATGCGTGCAGTTAATTAACTAGTAAATTAATTAAACGCCCTTGATTGATAGATCCTCACTAATTACACCTCGTCTACCGTCGGCAAAACAGACGTGTATTGAAAGCGACAAAATAATGATCAAGATACGACGGAATGAATATTATCAATCAAATTGACATAACTGTAATCGGACATAGAAAAAGATTACTATATGTAGTTAAAAGATAATAAATAGAACAAGTGGTATTTATAGTAAAAACTTATAAAACCGGCTTGGTAAGATAGGAGTAAAAAGTCTCTTGTACATAATGGATGTAAAAAGTAGCGCGAAAACTTTGATAAAACGAGACTGCCTTTATTCACTAAATAACTTTACAAATCTGGAGACTCTTAAAGGGTCCAATGAAGGGAAAAAGGCTATCACCGTGGCATATTGACAAATAATCCGTACAAAATTTACGAGGTAAGTTCGCGCCGGGGGGGAAACAACAAGGGATCAGGCGGAGATTGGTATTACAATTTCAAATAAATACAGAGCATGAAGTATTCAGGGCGGGCGCAGGTAATGTTATGTAGTACGGAGAGGCACCGCCTCGACAAATCTCGTGATTTAGGTGCGATACGCGCCGAATATCGAACAGGGACTATGTGTGTTGCGTGATCGGGGTAAATTTGCACCGAGTAATCGAAAATTATAGCTTTCAAGTTTAAATAACTTTTCTAGTGGCCTAAGATAAAGTGTTATGGGGCGAAATAACCGTTGATGTCTTTATAATATGCGTGTAAAGTATGTGAAATAAATTTAAATAAATGATATATATCGTTCGGTGTCGCCTAACAATTATGGAATCGTTTTTAAGACAAGACACATCTACGTTCATACAGTTCGAATGAAATTTATTAATAAGGAAAGTTGTTGTGTCCATTTTTCTTCATAATCAAAACTTCCGGTTGCAGTAATGGTTTATAGTAATTCACTATAACATAATTTATAGATGTCTTACAATAGATGACTTATACCTTTTTATATTCTATAATGCTAATAAGAATTGAACACCATGAGAATACAATAAGAATAAAGCTTCAGCTAATGGCAGAAGAAAACGAAAGCGGAAGAACGAAAATCATGCATCTAAGTTAAAAGATCAACCACATAAGGAAACCAAGAGGTTAAATAGGGCATATTCTAGAAGTAACGAGGTATATACTGATTATACTTACGATATAGCCTTTTCCGGAACTACAGCGGCTACTGGCCTGTAGGCAGGAAGAGAAAGCGAACTTATGAGTGGATTGGAGTGACTTAGGTTTCCTAAAATCACTACCATATCTCCCTTAGGGCGACAACACATAGCGAGTGACTTTATTTCAAACAATACAGTGAACGAATACCAATGTATGTAGACACTTGTAGATAATGTTAAGAAGTTTGTATGGAAAATAATTCGTCGCGTTATCACTAGAAGCCCGGGCATTTTTTTTTAATATATTTTACCTAATAATAAGGCAGACGGACTACCCGAGAATAAAATAGAATCGAATAGTTTTGAATAGCATTTTATAGACTTTATCTTAACACGAATTCACTGTGAAACACTGTAATTTTAACTATGAGATGGATAACTGAGTTAATTGTTATGTGACGGCACCATTACTGTATATTTTTCTAGGCAATATTAGATACAGCAATTCAAGAGCAGGTTCTATAGCTAGAAGTCATTCATATTACATTACTGTTTGTCTTACACGATTTGTTTGTGAAGAGCTTTTGGGAGATATGGGACATTGCAACGAAATAATAAATAGAAATGTAACAAAAATATATACAAACTAAGAAAAGAGACACAATCACAACATTGACTGATTTGTTTTCATACATGCTTTTTCACACTGATTCAAGACACTGTAAGACGGTTTCAATACGGAAAGTAGACAATTCAGTAGATGATATTTATATTTCAAAATGCATTTTTTAATGTTAATTATTTCGTGTACCTAGTCAAACTTTGGTACTTGGTTTTTAGACTCATCGAAAAATCACAATGATATTTGGATGTGACTTTAAATTTATACCCGAGAGATATTTGTTCCGATTACAATTGAAGTTCGTCTGACATTGATAATGAAATGTTTGAAGGGTAGACTAGAAGAAGAAGATGATCATTTGTTATACGTACGTCACTAAGACGATCACGCGAGGAGTCGGGGTCCCGGGGTGCCACCGAGCTGCCCGTGAGCCGCTCCGAGGCTCTCCCACTGTCATCCGACGTCCCAGCGTCTTGAAGCAGCGTAATACCCTGCACACGGATAACTCATATTATTCATTTGACGACAGTAAATATTTAATTCGAAACAGAACGCGTACAATACTAAAAGAAAGGAGCCCACGACCGGAAAAACAATACCGCCCAAAATGTTTACGATTCCTTTCGCCGGCCTGCAAAAATAAAGTTCATACGAATCAACTGAGACAGGACACATAAAATGTTTGCGCAGGGAAACCTAAAACAACCGTAATAATGAAAACAAAAAATGAGTAAAAAAATACTTCGGGGAGAAGCGGCTACTTCTAATTTGATTTGCCGAGGGGAGCAAGAAAGCTTTTATGTAAGTTCGCAAAATTGAGCGGTATCTACGATAAAAGAAAACTTGATAATACAGGTCGGCGCTGGCATGGCGCTATGGAGACGAGACGAGGCAGCCCACAACGTAACGTGGCCGGGTTCCGACAATAAAACGACTCTCCCATTTATCACATTTCCCGTCTATTTTACGTTGGGGTTCGAAAGACGCACAGGTCGGGTAAGTGAGTATGGCAAGCGACGAGAGTTCGACGAGACGGATAAAAGAGAATAAAACGGAAGGTAACTTGTTGGTAAATGGATAACTCTTCGACCGTTCTTACCCATTGAACTTTTATGAGGAAATAAAAGAAGAGCTTGAGAATGAAAGGGAATGGAATTGTTGATTGTTTTCATAACGGAATATTATGGTCTTATTATGAGTTATTTCTAGTTGAATATCTTTTTATGGAACCGATTTTAAACAGATTTTATGTACGATCTATTCAAGTGGAAAGTGTTTTATACAAACACTTGGTTTGCGTACTCAAACGTAATTAACAACGTAAACATTGCAAACATATTTACAACGAATTTAAGTGCATATGCAGAGTTCACTGTCCGTTTTTTGTATAAGATAGAAGTAGCAAACGAGCATGCAGTCCACCTGATGCTTAGTGGCCATTGCCGCTCATGAACATCTGTATCTAGCTCGACTTCAGGTACAACCCCTGTTCCATACAGAGGTACTATGTGAAGTCAATCACAGACACCATCCCACTCTTAAGGATTAAAATGGTCGCTTCATAAATGAATCAGCGGGCCATTCTACAGGTCTTCTTCGTCATAAAAATAGGTGGCGGTGGTACATTGTCGATCGAACCAAATCTACCACCTCTCAAAACAGCAAACGGTTGCTAGCGGCCCGCATAAGCGCAAAACGTAATATGTGTATAGGGGAGGTTGTAAGGTCGTAAAGCTGAGCATTGTTAATGGCGTCTTAAGTAGTCGCTAAGACATCATAAAAGTTGAATACACTCAACCCCACATAAAAGACAACAATAAGACATACGCGCACGATTACGTCCCCGATTCTAATAAAAGGGATTGCTTCCCGACCCTTTACATAGATAAACGAGTCAAGCGGAGTCACACATATCAATTTAATCCGTGTTGCGTAGGCGAGCGAGATCCCACTAATCCACGGCGGATCGTGTTCAACGGGGATGTAGCGAATCGTGTTAACCACGTAATTACTTTCTCGTATTATTTAGAGATTAACTTGAGCTTGGCTTTTTTGCGAAATGTTTATGTAGCTTTTTACTACTGTACATGTTTATTTTTTTATATAAAAAAGAAGTGACGATAATAATAAGACGATAATAAATTGAAACGTTTTATTGCAAAAAATATAGCCTGTCGTATTTTATTAAGCGTTTTTATTAACACGAATATTATATTCGGCGCAAATACTTGGTGATATTAAAAGGAATTAATCAAATGAAACAAGCCGCATATAAATAAAGTACATTCGTTCTTAAATAATTTAGACTCGACAAATCATAAACGTGTATAACGGAGCTAGCAGACTTTATAAAAGCAAAGACTAAATGTCCCAGTTTAGTTGATGTAAAGTGCGGATTCAGTGGGTGTACAAGTCGGGAGTGCCATTTAATCTGTATCTTTATGACAGTCCGGGAGTGCCGGGAGTTCGGCCGGCGGGCGGTGGGAGGGCACTCGACTCGACCGGCGACCGACGACACAACCGCTAATTGAAACAACGACCGCGGCCGAACATTATTACTTATTCATGAGAACTCCATATGGCGGCGGAACGTGACCAACGCGATAAATCATTCAATTACATTTTTCATGAATAGATAGACAGTCTTGACTGATTTAACTCGTTGGTGTCGTTTGCCTTTTCGTTTTTATTTTATTGCCTCATTTCCATATATTGCTTATAAATATTCAATTGCGAACGAGTTGTATTTCAAGACTTATGCACGCGTCGTTGGCAAATGGGATGTTGAGTTGGGTTATTTATTTATATTTTTTGTATTAGTCGTCTACAACAAATAGGAACTACAGTATATACCTCCATATTTAATTTTGTAGTTTATTGCGTTTCCACGAGTAGGATTTATTGTGAAAACAAATCCAGACGGCGTTACTTCTCTTAAAATTACAAAAGACATTTCAATTACGTTTGAGTACGGATTGGTAACGAATTTCACTACCAAATGATTTTTTTAAGCTGTAAATGCGTTTTTGTGACAAATACCAGACCATTTAACATACAATGCATTACGTTTAACAGACTGTTACGACGCAATACGAAACTATCGGTCAAACATAATCACGATGTTGGAATTGGCATAAGGAAATGTATAATAACTGATCATGTATTCATTGTTTCGCTCACTTAGTTCGCATCACGCAAAAATCATTAAAATTTATGAGCAAATATGCACGTACAATATGTAATTTCGACGTGGACATGGGTCTAGCCATATTGAAGATATACGGCGATATATCCGAGATAATAAATTATTATTTTTAACCACATAAGACAGGAGGTATTAATCATTTTACGATTTATAAGCTTCATATTATAAACAATTAATAGCAGTGGCATATAGATTCAATCAAAGTAGCATAAAACATAAATCTTTTCGATGTGATGAGTAGTAGACCAAATATTTATTTTAAGTCGTTTTTGTAATTTCCTAAATATTTATGCGTTTGCACAGAATTTCCCTGCATCGGTGGTCCGATCACTTCTACTGGTGTTAAAAAAAGCTTAATATCTTTAACAACCTAACAAGGCACCGTCCAGACGCATATACATCCAATGCAATGGGCCGCCTCGATTCCATTAGATTAATTCCAAAATCAGAAACACGTCGGACGGACAGATATAGAAGCGCATAATTATAGGGTCTCGCGCCGACGTACGACGGGAGGTGATTGTCAGCAGTCAATTATTTGTTGATCAGATTACCGCGTCATTATGAAGTCAAGTGCATGGGGGGGACGCGGCCTCGGCGGCGGCAAGGTGGCAGGATGCGGTGTCGCTAAGTGGCGCGTTGCATAATTTATTTATGTCGCGGCACGTTACTCTCTCGTTGGAACTTGTCTGCGATACCGGGACCCCGTTCTAATTACTGAATGCATTAACGTGTATTGTAATTAATGCGCGTCGTATGGGTTTAATTAAGCGCATTAATACGCTGTGTATCTGTATACTTCTTTTGTGTTGAATTTTTAAGTCTCTTTCGAAATTGCAACGAGGGGTAAAACAGCTAGTATCAGATTTATCAAACAAATGACTGATTTTCAACTCGTGTTCAACCTTTTGCAAATATAGCGAGATTGATTAACTTTACTACTGTTGTTATATATTAACGGCTATTTAAAAACTATGACAGTGTTAATCACAAAATTGTAATTCTTCGAATTCAGTAAGTGAAGCGCATCTGCCTTGTAGTCAGTATAATTAGCGGTATATGTTGCTAATAACACATTAACTAATGCCCGATGTTTGTGTAATTCACGACAGACCACTGAAAGATTCATATCATCAATATTATCTTTGTATCCTGACTGACAATAGCGAATATGTTTGAATAGCGCATTGATCATATTGCGCTGTCAGCGGATAAATCAGTTTGAACGTTCACGTCGGCCACTGACAACGGAACGAACACATTACATTAACTAGGTACATTCTAGCCAGTAAATGGAGTTTCGCGATAGACCGCTCTCGGATTAATATTACACATCGACAGGCCCAACTAATGGAACTAGGATCGAATTAACATTATTGCTCCGTTTCTATTTTATCATCGTGGTGACTGCATTGCTGGAATTTACTTTAGTTGA
Source organism: Spathilepia clonius (assembly GCA_018250295.1). Lineage (NCBI taxonomy): Eukaryota > Metazoa > Arthropoda > Insecta > Lepidoptera > Hesperiidae > Spathilepia > Spathilepia clonius. Next base: position 8,115 of record DWRA01000881.1, on the reverse strand, counting down.
TAATGTTGGATGCGAGACAAAGCATATTGCAATTACAATCACATCTTTAAAGTCGATATATATATGCCTTGTTCTTCTACTTGCCATGATTGGCAATATAGTAAAACACGGTTGTAAAAACAATAAAAGTAAAATAAAAAACACAGTGTAGTGTTTTATTACAGCTTCTAATCTAAGTCGGAGATCACTATCGGGGAATGAGTGTGTTATGTTAGCACGGTGTAATCTGTATTTATAAACATTGCATTAGCGGCAAGCTCACGATTCTGCATGCTACGACGGTAGTACATTGTTGCTGTTACTCACGTAATACGTGTGTTGCTAGCAGCTACTGTTTGCCTATTAACTACAATTGTGAACATCACACTTTATGGCTACACACGGTTTCACAATGTTTACATGCCGCGTGCATTCTGTCGGTTTGCATTCCGCCAGATTCAACACAAGTTATTGTGCGGTTTTCAGGTCTATACAAATGTTGTTTCTGTGTTCCGACTTAACGTGCACAATAACGTAAATAATTGACATTCATACCGTAACAAATACAGTTTATAGTTACAGCGCACGTCTAAAAATAGCACGAATTGAGTTTTATCAACGATACAAAAGATAGCGAATATTATCGATTACTAAGTACAAATACTTCTTGTTTAAAAATACCTGTTCTCAAATCGATAACCGAAATAAACTAAACTAGGTCCATTACAACAATAGAGGTAACAAAATAGTAATACATTCTAAGTAAACATTATATTAGTAAACTACGTGCCTTATAAATATAACTTAGTTCCAGCTAAGCCTAGCATAAAATAACATAACACTTGTCAATATTGTATTTTCACAAACACTATGTAAGCTGTTGAAAACGAGAATGACTTGCATAAGCTTACGATATGATAAAATCTGTTCAAATATATGCTGTGTCCATATTTGAACTCTATCACAGTGGGTTATATTTTATTGTAACAAAAGTAGTGGAAAACTGGAAAAAACAATAGGCCTTATTTAAACAATTGAAACATATATATTGTGATATTTTCTTTGGAAAACTGAGTGGTAAGACTGAACATTATTGTATAGAGATAACAGTCATATAAAGGAAAAATAATGATGAAACAGCATATGATTTTAATTTAAGACCGTAATTAGATGAATAGAAAAAAATATATTTTAATTAATTACGTTTACGTAGATCGGTACATTAATTATCTCAGATATATAGACATGTAGTGTAGTCATTCTATTAATACAAATGTGGGCAATAACCTTTTTATTTGTAATTTAAAATTCATATTAATAAGCCTTTTAATTTATAAAAGCTTTAAGTGCGTATCTATTTGAAAGACTGACTTCAAGTATTGGCTTGCAGACGGAGAACATTGCAAATGGCAGTATTCTCTACCCAGATATACCCGGATAAGGGGAATCGAAGCCGACATAAACAAACGGCAATAATATATCGACGGCAACCGGGAATAAAAACATTTCGGCCGGTCGCTGTCGAAAGCAATCAGCCCGTGTTCAGTTTGCCGCAACGAGTTTATATTGGGGAAATCGCATAAAGCTATTGAAAACATTTTTTTGGAAGTGAAGCAATTTGCAATCGGATTCAGGATTTCAGAGTATAAATCGGAAGTGTAGATACAGGCGTCCATTAGTTTAATTCAAATATTTTAGACGAAATGCAAAATCTCCCTAAGCCATCTTGTTTTGCTTTATATAAGAAATATCTGCCACACATTTCTACTGTGTAAGAAAGTCTTTGCGCTAATGTGTTCTGGTCTGTGCACAGTAGACGGCAACAGTAGCGCCAATCTTTCAAAACTTTTCTTTAATTGCATTTTTAATTAATCTTTTTCTGATTAGATAAGGTAAGCCACGTGTAATAATGTAAGATATCTACTACTTTTAGGTAACTACAAACGCTTCTATACCACAATAATCTCAACAGCATCATTTTTACTAATGTTTACTTGCATACAGTTTGATATGGTAACATTTTATAGCGATGAAATGGAAGAGTATTGCAGGAGGCAGCATTCGCTCCACACGAGATAAGGGGAATCGGGGCCGACATAAGCAAACGGCAATATCGCCCGGAACCGGGAATAAAAACATTTCGGCCGGAGCGTCTGTGGGCTATTCGCCAGTTCTCCGCGACAACACAATAAGGACGCGTCGCTGTCGAAAGCAATCAAACCGTGTTCAGTTTGCCGCAACCAATTTTATACGGTACTCGTACAAATGCTTTTGGAAACACTTTAGTGTGCTCCCCAATTGGTAATAGATTGCCGGCAATAACATATAACTGAGCAGCACATTATAAGGAGCTTATAACGGAAATAGATACATTTAACATATACCGTAAATAAGACAATTTTAAAACTTTAATTTAAAACCGCAGTAACAATAGTAACTGTTAGAAACAACAAATTATTTAGCATTCATATAAAACAAGAAATAAACAAGCACAACCGTTTGCTTAGCGATTGTAGTGTTCATATAAATTAAATAGCCACGGAACTCGGAACATCACGAAACCTCGGGGAATAACTTCGAGCAAAATGAATAAAATAACCCCACGAGTAATATCTTGTAGACATTTGAAACTAATTTCAGTGTCTTGTCGCCTGCGACGAAGGCGTAACTTAATGATTGCGCGCTGCTCACCGAGAGGCTATATTCTATTCGACGGCAAATTGAATTTGCGAAGAGCTATTAGTCCACACCGCAACGTTTCGTCTCGTCTACTACGCGTATAATACTACACTATTTATACGGAGCTTGAGCTTAGTTAAACACTGTTAAATACGTGTTTGATTACGGAACACTTTCCCACTTAGTAGCAACAAAGCAAGATTAAACTTTCCACGAATGAGCAATTTATTCGACGTTTACAGACACGCCAAAATAACTTGAAAACTTAGCTACTTCAGATTCAAATCGATATAATTTATTCGTTTCTTGACAGGGCAAGATTTTTCCGCTTTATTCGTGCAATAGCAAAGGCGGCGGGAGGCAAATTGGATGGGATTGCGACATATCTTGGCTTGCGGCAAACCGTCGAAATGCGGGGTAAACTGCTCACATTTCGCCTACTACTGCTGCCTTGGCAGCAAGATATGTACGCTTATTACACTACATACACGTTATGTGTACAAGAATTTTCCGGGAACAAAAATTTTATCCTTGAATTTATTTAAAGAGATCGACGAATCGAAATCGTAGGATTTTCAGTAAGCAGCTAAAAGGCATTTTGTAATTTTAAAACGACATGCATCGGATAACGCGTTGTTTATGAAATTGTATTTATTAATTAATAATACGTATAAAATATAAAGTAGTGTGTAAGTGTATATGTAAACTACTTAAACCCTGAGACTTTTATAAGACTAAGCGCAAACAGGTTTAAGTCCTTGAATTGACGACACGAGCCCTTTTCATATCCATCACAATAGACCGTTACAATCCTTTAAGTTACGTTTAAGGTGAGATGGGATATTTTATGTATACATGCGCCATTATTCTCATGAATGGTGGAGCGGACGATGGGTAGATAATATCAAAAAGCACTATGGCGGGCTCTTCGGCATTTTATTTTAATATCGTGTCGACTGCACGCTTCCGACTATCCACAATTCTCCCCGTCGTATCCCACTTTATCCCTTGCAATATTCAAGCGCATTGTGATTCACGAGCTTCCGTCTACCAACTCTCACTGTAATCACGGATTTGCAAAAGATCCTCTACACTTTAATTCAGTGCGCCAATAAAAGATGAGCAGTTTCTCAATAAAAGATGTTGACTACTTCTTTATTTTTTAACTGGGTTCGGATACTTTTTGTAGTGACTTATATTAACTTAAAACATTCAAAAAAACTGTTCAGAATCTTAACAAGCGCTTTATTAATTGTTACGCCTCGTAACTATGTCGAGTTTAAAGTTATAATAATCTCCTAAACCTCGTATAAAAAGCGACGTACAGAACAAAAAAGTACAAACTCCTTTATGAGTTGTAGAAAGCCGAGCGAGTGCGAAAGCTTGGCATTAAAAGATTAAATTTATTTTAGACCCCTGCTAATGGTTAGGTAAACTGTTTGAGATAAGTAAACGGCTCGCGCATTTCACGCGTGTTGGTACAGCGGGCATCTCGGAGATGAGGCGCGTCGCGTTGACAACTCGAGTGGCAGTTTACGTACGTTTTATGCGTTTGGCGAGAAAGCAAAGCCCGGAAGAGGCACGCCAATAGCATACAGATTTAGCCCCGCTGCATTTAGACGTGTGAGATCACCCGCGTACTAGCGCTTCGCGGGGATTGAGAAAATGGTGATGCTGTTACGTCGCGTTTAGAGTGCATGCTTGTTTTACAGATCCAATGTTTGTTGTTAATTACGGTGACAAATTACGTCAGATATACACACTAAGTAAATTTAAAGTTAAAGCTTAATTTATAGGTGAGAAAAGTGTCTGCATGCAATGTGATATTAGCGATATTTAATTGTTATTTTTTTAGTACCAAAATTTTTTTTTAATTATTTTGAAGACTGTCATCGCATATTTGATCGCTAATCTTCCAAAATGGAAATCATTGATGATACTTGCAAGATACGGGACTTTACTCTAAAATACTTAGGGTTCCCGAGTAAAAATTGAAAACCTGCAAGAGTGCAATCGCAGCCTCGCGGCGTAATCCCTTTAATCTCTAAATTGATATGCACAGTAATGAGTAAACGACATCACATTAAGTGGTATCGTAAACGGATCGATTGCCACTTATCATGGTCTAATGGCGGGTTAATTAATTTGGATGCATGGTTTCAGAAAGTAATTGGCTTGACCTGGCTTCCGGATACTTGATTTATAGCATACATTGACACAGCTTAGAGCGCCGCTTTGATAGTATCTACCAAAGGAAACCTGTCTTTGCAACTGTAAACTCCCCCGGTTAAGTAAGTATACAAACTCAACTTGCATATCGCGTGTAAACACGAAACCACTTGAAAAATATATAATATACAACTTGTTTGATATACTAGTCATTACCCTCGCTACTTAAGACGTTTAATATACAAATCACAGTCTGGTAACATTTATTTTTATAACACCATTCTAGTAGCTATTCAGTTTAAAGAATCTTTATTCTCATTAAAGCCATTTCATTTATATAAGAACATTTCTTTGTAAGAAAATAAATGAATACGATTGTCCACCAACACGCAGAAGTAGGTTATATTCACTGCTGGGCACGCGACTTCTCAGAGTGAGAGGAGTTTAGGGCATAGTCTACCGTGCTAGCCAAGAGCGGAGTAGGCTTGACATACCCTTGAGAACTTTTTTAAGATGTTTTCCTATGCCGCATAAGCAAGTGAAAATTATTTTCTAGTACACATGTAACTTTGAAATCGTAGAGATCCGAACCTTGAGAGGCCAAGTTTCTATCTATTCATAACTGTTATCGTTGGTTTCTAGTTATAGGATTTTTTGCTATAGCTAAGGAATTACTTGCCACAATACACAGACCTTCTAAATGAGATCTCTTAACAACCTTTTCACCTAAGACGTTTATTTTTTTAACGAAATATCAATACTTTCGTCACGAGCCCATTATCATATTCACACAACAATTTTCGATGAAGCTGACGATGCGCTCTCATTAATATTTTCATTATGCATAATTTAAAACAATACATGTTTACTTAGTAATGTATTAACATACACATGATGCTTTTGGCATTAGTACACTAATGAAGGGTACCTAAGTAATGAAGGGCAAGGGAAACAGTGATAGCATAGTGGTTGAATCACGGCCTCTCAGTCGAGACGTCCGAGGTTCAAACCCCAGGTGAACCCCAGGTTCAAACCTCTGATTTTTCGAAGTTATGTGCTTATTATAAATTAATTATCACTTGCTATAACGGTGAAGGAAAAGAATGTGAGGAAACCTGCATACTTGAGTTCTTTAAAAAAAAACGTTCTCAACAAGTGTGTAGTAACAACAACAACAAGTAAAGTCTTCCAATTCGCACTTGGCCGGCGCGGTGGACTATTGCCTAACCCCTCTCACTCTGAGAGGAGACCCGTGCCCAGCAGTGGGACAGTAATGGGTTGACGATGAAGGGTACCTAAGATTTTAATATACATTCCCCCCGGAGTAACCATGAGAAATTTTTCACGATTACTAATTAGTAAAAGTATGTGAATTGTCAAAACGACTTAAACCATATCTACTTTGTTGTAACAACATTCAGCAAGATAAGCATTTACAGTCTAACCCTCTAGTATCCCATCTAAGTGATCCATCACACTATGTTACAGATATACCTATTTATATGAGAAACAACAAGATTGATCGCTATATCGTTCTAGCCTATAAACAAGGTAATCAAATAGATACCATATGCAGGTGTTAATGTTAATTTTAAGTGTACGGGTGTTACAGTAATAATCGCTGGTATCTATTCATAATTATAGTGAACGGCCATAATTAATCGTTACACCCTTTTTACTTATATTTTAACACCTTGTGACAGAGTTCCAACCGTCGTTGTCAGGCTCCAGCCGGATCCAATTTAATCTAGCTAAGAAAATTTCGCTTAGCACTAGTACTTAAAATGTACGTTTGAATACGTAAGTTGGCTATTATAGTATGTGTCTACGACTACAACACAGATTTGATAAGAGAACCGGTTTTATAATTCTTAATATCATTTAAACCGGAGTGGAGCAAATGATAGTGTGAACGTCCCGTTGAAGTTGCTAGTCGGATAATCTATTGCATGTTATATCATATTGTGGCCAAAATTATCTTAAGTCTTTATGCCAATAGTTGAGCGGGAGAGATTCTGTAGAAGCTATTAACGTTCTAAATAGACTTATTAAGTTGATGAGAACATTTGTCAAAGTGCCCAACTTTTTTATTATACTCCATGCAAGCATCATTTATTATTTATGCTTCATAGGATTTATACGACGTTTGGCATTTGTAACACAAATCGTAGTAATGTATACGTATATTTACAATTCATTACACTTTTCTTTTAGTGGAAAAGTTAACGCGGTTAGTAAATTATATTTACAGACCTAAGAATATTAATTTATAGAATTGGATTATCAAAAAACTTAGAGATATGTTACTCAACGAAGGTGATTACTGAGACTAGACTTATGCAATTAATTCTAAAACAAGTAGGAAAATGTGATCGCAGATTACAGATGCATTCCATTTTTCCCCATTAGTTAAATTTATTGTTTCATATGTTTTACCTACTATCTATATCCATTCAACAATTCCCAGCAGCGCTACACAGCAACTATAAAGAAAAATGTAAGTCGCGAGAGTGTAATCAAAGTTCTACCACCTTAAAGTGATAGATGTCTAAAGCTGAAACACGACTTTACGAAATCCTCTATCATTAAGTGCCGTGTCAAGCTAAGCTTTAGAAACGTCTTTAGAGCGTCGTGTGTACCTACTGTCACAGTAAAAAATCATCTTAAGAGTATAACTTACATGAGAGTTGACGTTGTTGGGCGGGTGGTTGCGGGTAGCGTCGCCGGCGAGCGCCGATAACGGTAGCCGCGGCTTGGTGGACAGCACGTTGGTGCGAGGTGATGAAGCACATTTTACTGCAGCCTACAGGCAAAAACATTACTTACAACACATACACATAATAAAGTGTAATTATATATTAGCAATACACAGGGTCAAATCACGTATTTGTGCAAATTAATTTAGATGTGTACAGTACATGGAAGGCGTGTCTTAGTGCATATTAGTCGTCTTAATCATTGTCTGCCATGTATTCGTGAGAAAAAATGGGGGCAAAAGCGATGTTGATAAATCGTTTTGACTGCCCCTCTAGTCCAATTATCAATCTAGATATATCTCTAAGAAAACATATTTCGTTAAGGTGTCGGTTAAATCTTGATGATTAATTATTTTACCCTCAACAATAATAAGTATTATAAGTACTACTACGATTCTCAGTTTCAGTTTATTTTATAGAAAAGAAATGATTGTCATTGAAATTAATAATACCTACTTTTCTTGAGATTTTCAACCGAAATTTTGCTAATATTACGGAAATAATATCATTCATACCACAAAACGTCATCAAA
>DWRA01000880.1:0-20313 GCA_018250295.1 Spathilepia clonius | reverse complement strand
AAAAAATATATACTGCCGAACATAGAACCTCTTTTTTGAAATCGGCTAAAAGTACAATCGACTTCTATGTCACTAAAAGAAAACTATAATAGAATTCATATAAAATGTTGGTTTAGTATCTACGTACTTTCTTATGAAGTCCTTGCTCTTATAATGTATATTTCATTAGATCACAGTCCATTAACGTGTCAAATATGATCGATTAAATTAAAATCGGCCCAAAATTACTCAGGTTAATAAGAATCTTAGAAATTGTGTTTTTAAGTTTTCCAGGAAAACTGCTGAAAGTTTTTCAATTTCCATGAAGTGAAACTTTATGCGCAATTAGTAGCATATAATGCCGTTGAATCATCTCAATTGTTTAAGGTATCGCCGAATAATTGATGCGAATACAATAATTTAATATAAAGTATGTACGGCCTAACATAGATCCTCCACCTTAAAAAATTGGTATAAACTATCAAGCAGTCGTCCTGTTATAGTCACTGTAAAGTACAAAGCACAATGAGGCTCACATGGCGTGGTGCTCGGTTTGTCGGTTCGGTCGCAAACGGTTTGGGGTTCAAAGCAAAGCCAAAATCAATAATCACATGTTGTGCCAGTTTGCAAGCATGAAATGCTATTCCTGTCACAAGCATAACTCCATAAAACTTAAAACTAAGATATTTTTAGCTACATGAAACCCATGACAGTGAATGAACTTAAAAAATCGTTCCCAAGAGGAATTTTGCTCTTATTAAAATGTGCTAACAAAATAATAATATACACTTCACTAAAGCTTCATTTTGTTTAACACAAATAATCAAATATCAAGTAATAATAGTAAGAAGTAGGAGTCATCAATAAACGACCCCATCCCCGGGGACTGTTAGGGGACTTGGTCTAATTTGTAATTTACTTTGTGCTATTTCTACTAGTTTCTATCACACATGTGTTTACCAAGAAAAGGAAGAGACCCCGAAAAACCAGTTTTCTAAGATCAGTGTACAAATGATAAGGCACAATATATGTGTTACACATATACCGTTTTTAAAATAGCTTCTATAATCACTTTTTATTAGCTTCACCTGTATGTTTGTATGTTTGTAACCGACTTCTTTGGGCGCGATTTTGACCCACATTAAACGGCCAGATTTCGTTCAAACTTTGTAGATTTATTGAGGACCGATGACAATACACTAATTTGATAAAATTATTTTAATTATCCATTATTATTTTATTAATTTAGTTTCGAGACGTAATGAGTACATATATGTAACAGTATACATGTACCTACTTGTTTTGCACTTTTCTTAGATTTCAGTGACTTAAGACGCGTGTAGTATATATTTGTGTATAAAATGTTTTATTAGTAATTTCCCAATTCCTCTCACATTTAAGAAACATATACTATGATGTGTTTAAATTGGAGAACAAAGTGACAAATTAGCACAGCCCGCACCAATGCCTCAGCAGAGCGTGCAAACTGAGCCTACTAATGGACAGCTGACCCTTGGACTAACTCACCTGATCTCTAATAACTCACCGTGACTTACGCGATAATGGAAAGCGTAACACGATACATCCGAGCTTGCCTTTCAGTTTGCTAAAGGTGTTGTATACTCACCAATCTATCACGACCAAGGTCCAAACGTATCGTCGTTGGCGGTTAGTAACGGGAATAATCCAACCCTTTCGTCATATTGACTTCCTATGTGGCTCAATAGTTACTTGGACTCGAATGTAGGACCTGGATTCGATTACCAGTCGATACAATCAATTTGGACGTCTTTTTCAAAACTTATTGTTGTTTTATGTGTTTGTGTATACCGCATCACTTAAGGGACATTTTATATAGGATTTCAGTAGCAAACGAGCTTGCAGTCCATCTGACGTTAAGTGGTCACTGCCGTACATGGACATATTTGACCAACTCATTATAGAACAGATTCTACTTGAAAACGATCATGCATGCTCTACTCATGAAGACTAAGGTGGCAGTCTCATATGTAGGAACCCTTACAACGGGCGCAGAATTTTTACTCCTGATGGTTTATTACAAATTCCGTTACATAAGATCAGTGAAATGAACAATATTTTAAATAGGTTAGAATATATTTGATACGAGCAGACACGCAAAACTTGGTGAAGCTTTAAATTTCTTGAGCTTTAACTAACCACTGGGTAGCCGGACGTAGATTAATAAATGATAATGCTGCAGTATCAACGAATCTCATCGCAGAAACGGAGAAATTAAAAGACAATAAAAAGCCGGTAGCACTCCCCCCCCCACCTGCGCAAGGTGGCGCCACTCAATTGCTTTTAAACGGCTTACTCGGATAGCTCTTTGTTCGACACGTATCTTTTTGCCACTTAGTCCGCGTTCGTGCTAGATTTTCATGACTTTGCTTTTTAATAAAGCACTTTCCTAGCAGATAATAGCTGACAGAACGAATGAAAGTATTAATGGCGTTTTACTACTATACCTTTTCAGCTTAAATCGACTATTTTCTAAGCAGATAACAGATTTATTGTGTAATGTAAGAACACAGAGTTTACCTGATTGTTGGTATGATGCACTTCCGGTCACTTGATATGAAGCAATTACATCTACGAGCAAACAATAAACAAACAAAGTCTATTTTAATCTGAAGGTGGTTCATCTTCCAAGGCACTACCGCCACATCTTTTTTTCAGAAATGTTCCAACTTAGTCTTCTGGCTATTTTATCAACGCATCTATGGCCAACCTCCGGAAGGACTAATCTTATCTAGGATTAATTACAGATGTCCATGTATTCAACAATGATGTACTATGAAGTATAATGTGTATATCGCTGTTGGCGAGTATAAATACATAAATAATAAAGGGTTTTCCAATTTTCCAATGTTCGTGGTGACCTTTACTTTCAGTCGTTAAAGTTTTTAATAATGCCCGCTACAAGTTAGCAGTGGTATTTTAATAAAAAATATTATTGTTCAGATATTAACAAAGTATCGGGTGGATGTCGTGCGCTTTATGTTACGATTGGCTCAGCGCCAGATGTTGTAGGAAAATAAAATGTTCACACGTCGTACCGACGTGTAGTGTGAACGGCCCTCAATTCTCGCTTTGTTATCGCGAACTTTGATGGATTTCGTCGAGGTGGCAACTTGGCGATATTGAGACGATTGCATTCGAGTAGGCTATTCCCCAGCGTGACAACTTTACTGTCTTGTTGGGTTTAATTATTTTGTTGATATTTTATTTTTTGAACTCTCGATTTTAATAGAACTAAGCTAAGGTAAGCTATCCATTTTGTTGTATTGTTGATATAAATTAAAATTTCATAAGAATTAAGTCTTTCCGTTCATGAATTTATTCATTATCTCTAGTAATTGATACGACAATGTTCTTTTACATGACGTTTGTTGGGCGAACAAAATGAAATAATTAATTCTAGTTATTTGTGTAAATTTTTTGGGTTCCTTAATTACATAAAAACTATCTAAACTTAAAATCCAGCCAAGTCGCCTTCTTAAAATTATTTTATAATTTCACCTTAAAAGTTGTTAATATAACTGAATTAATACTAACTACAATAGAAACTACAAGCAGTAGTATGAGTAGGTACAGGTACTAAACGCCGGGTATAAATAAATTAGGACACGTAGAACAGTTAGTCGCTCGGTTAACTTAACTGCTACACAAACTTGTAAGCAAGTTTACCTGACTACCTGAGCAAGTCAATCTCTGTTTAAAACACCTAGGCAGGTGTGGAGCGCGAAACAGCACGTAATTGACTCTACATAGAGCTCTAACGAGGTTGTCGCTCAGAGCTCGGGGACTTAACTCAGCCAGGCTTAGATTGACTAAGGTGGCTTTAGTTTCGTAGCTAAAAGCTTTATATTTAGGGTTATACAAAATAGACTCTTCGCTAGAACTATTTTTCAACGACAATAATCTAACACCGCATTTTTTAATTTTAGGTTAATGCACACGAAAAGGCTAACGAAAATTTCCCTTTCAAAGAATATTCAAAAACCAAAATTTGATCACGCAAAATAATGTAGCAGATAAGTGCTATTAGTAAACACTTGTTAATACAATCTATATCTAATGGCTGGCTTGAAATGTGTGGTAGAATTTTATTCACGATTTCTTGTAGCAATATTTTTATACCTATATTTCATGTTCGGCTTGTTATATTGCTGTAGGTTTAAATTCACAAAGGTCACAAAGTTTATTACTTTTTGCACAAAACGTTATTTTAATAAAACCCAGCGCGTGGCTGTTCTTCTAGGTTTTATATCTCGCAAAAACAGGCTTATCTAGTTCTCGTTTTTACTGAACGTACGATCTAAATTAATTCAGTTTTTTCAGACATGAACATATGACGGAATTTCAAGGTGGCTAGACTTTTGTGGTTCGACTATACCGCCACCTTTTCTGCATTATAACAACAAAGTTTCTGCTGTTGTATTCTGCTTCAAAGGGTAAAGTAAGGAATACATACATATCCAAGGTATTTTACGCATGGCCTCGGGCGACAGTAGCCACTTACCATCATGTAGAAAGCGCACTCCTTCGCTACTTCTATTATATATAAGAAAAATAATAATAATTCAGTTTTTTCAGACAATGTTAATAATCTATACAGAAATAGTCCAAAGCAGCCGGTGTTCCTGAAAATAGAAATGATTTTGATAAAAATAACAAAACATTTGAAATCTTTGTTTATAAGTGACTGCGGTAAGGGAGGGCACGTAGGTAATTGTCTGTAACGAAGTTGTTTCGCCGCGGTATCTCAGAGCTTAGTCGCATAGTCGAGCCGGGGCTTAAGTCGCGTCGCTTATTACCTGCAGCTTATTATATGCTTACTAAAGTTCTGTATTCCTCTCACAAAAACTATTTCTTTTTATTACCTAAAACTCCTTTGTTATAGTTGTCACTTCTATATTCTTAATTTTGTCTGTGTGGTAGCTTATAACTTCTTTATAGCTGTTTGTATATTTAAAATGTGTTTTGAAAGATTCATAATTATTTTTTAATATAGAAATAGCAAACGAGCAAACAGTCCACCCGATGGCTAATGGCAACTGCTGCCCATGGATATTTGTAATCAACCCCTGATAGGATTAAAATCTTATATGAGATCAGTAACGGGATTTAGTCCCAACGCCTCGGATAAACTAGTCTTCCATACCATCTCTTTCAACTCAGAGCCCAGCAGCGCTTAACACTGTTATTGGGCAGAAATAGGTGGGGAGTTGGTGCCCCCATAGTCGAACTACAGTTTTGCTTGTTAATTTGGAGCATTTTACGCTTAAACTTAAAACGAATATAATAGTTAAAGTAATTATGTTTGTCTCTCGTTAAATTGACTCATACGATCTCAACGTGAATACAAAGATGTCTTAGGGTGTTTGTAGTTTTCGTAACTAAGCCAATAGCGGAGCCCGGGGCGCGGGTAATTGCTCGGGGAGTCTCCCAGACGAGGTGGCTGGACGATTGAGCTATTTACATGTTTTTCGTCAGTATAATTATGTTTTTAATTTATTATGTGTCAAGTTTATATATACATGGTTATGGTACGACCGATTAACAGTTTGTGCCTGTTAATAATGATCAATGATAAACAATATTTGACAAACAAGGTACGAAATTCGGCAGTTGTTGCCTATATGAATTGTCAAGTTTCGAACTCTTGTAGACAAAAAATGGTTGAAATGAATTACTTTTATTACTAACGAATATTTGTCTAGTTCTGTAATTCAATCTTTGTCATTGACTGTAGTGACCATCTGTCGACCTATTAACTGTTTAACTGACTTTAAAATGAAGGAGGCTTAAATTATGATCAACTGTATGTAATTTGTTAATAATGTTCTAAGTAATTCCTAAATCAACATTTATTTAATGTATTATTTACTTTAGAGTGTCATCGAAGTCAGTTATATTTTATTGTTTATTCTTTTTAGGTGCACTGTTGAACATATCTCTTAGTCGACGCCAAGCGGCATGATTCTATACCCTCTGCACCCCACAATTATGTACTTTTTTCAGTTCGTCAATCCTACTGATCCCAGAACCCTCTATACTCGTTTTGTTTATGCTTAACTTTATAAGAAACAGAGTACCTTTTAAAAGTCATAAAAATATATATATCCAGTTTTTAAATTAACATTGTAACACACAGTTCAAACTAAAACGTACAGTACAAAAATTATAAATCTTCATAAACTTTCACTTATTCCCGATGCAGCAAAAAATCTGGCGGAGTCTAAATTAAACGCTGAGCCCCGAAACGTCGTGGACATCTCCAGCAATTAGACATGCCCGGGGCGGCGACATTAGCTTCATTTACAAAAAATGCGTCACCGCTCTAATTACTTTTTTTAACGAATAAGGGCCCTTTTTTATGTGATTTCCATACTGGTGTTATAATTTGGTGAGTTTTTAGTAGCAATACATCTAAGCCTGATTTAAGATGGATTATTTACAGACGTCCATAAGTAGTTTTGACTGCACTATCTGATGAAATGCATGCCATTGTTACTGAAATTAAATAACCTATAGTTATTCAACAGTAGCATTAGATGAATATTCAGTAACGTGTAAGTGCTGAGTGTACTTATTCATCGTAATGATGTAAGTATCGAGCACATCGGCTCGCCCGCTCGCGCGGTAAGCAGGATACCATCAATTGCGGCGACACATCCGTACCGCGTTCTCTGTGCTATATTATTAATACTATTACTATTTACATACATATTTTAATGTCATTTTATGGGTACAATATTCTGCTGTGCTATAAGATCGATGAATCAAAATTAAAGAATTTCGTTTTTTTGTTATGTACAGATTTGTTTTTAGGCGCAGTCCTACATAGACTACACATTTTATTTCGAGGGTTTTCTTTAGTTGGGGGAAAAAGGCCATGCATTCCATTTCAAATCATGGCACTACTCGCTTTAATCTATAGGCAACTGCCATGAGAAATCAAGACAATCGAAGGCGAATTCGAGTAGTAACTCAATATTCTATGAGGACGTCATGTCTTTATATCAGAACCTAGCAGAACCACCGTGCTGAAGTAGAAATAGATTGCTTACATGTATAATAATAATAAGCGAAGGATCTACTATACTTTAACCACGACAATATCTAACTTCTTGTTAAATTAGACTTCGAAAGAATATAATATCAGATTTCATCTAAAATAAAAATATTTAGCAAAAAGAAAATTTCTCTATTTCTCTAGGTCTGGCCACAAAACGAGAACTTATTAAAAATATGAACCTCATCTGTCCTGCCCGGACGCGCAATAAACCCGATGCGCGGTACAAAGGCTGCAAATGCGTGCCATTAGAATTAATAAGGGTATGTTTGAGAGACGGGTTTAATATCTCAGCGGGCGGTGATTTTAGCAATGATTACACAGTTAGGGAAACATATCTGCTCACAAATCAGTTCTTTTTTGTTGGAAACAAGCGAATATTACTACTAATGACGCGGGTAGTAAAAAGAGGTGAAAATAGAATAGATACATCCGAAAATAATCTTTTTTATTGTCAGTTATAATAAAGGTTATAAGAAGAAATAATTTATTTTACCTTATATATATCTAACAACGAGCAAATACCGATAACGAATACACATAGCTGCCCCGAGACGAAATGTTATTGTTACTAAGTGGTAAGAGAATATTTTAATACATATGTGTAATATTCGCTTTTAATATTGTGGCTCCTTCCTCGTCGTGCGTGCGTGTAAAATAATTATCTCGTAATTATCGCTTCTGTCTGTATCTAAAGGCAATGTTCCAGGTACGAGTATAGCCGTAAATTAATATAGATAAAACTGAACTTTGGTAATGAGCATATACGCCTTATCGAATAACCTTAACCAATCTATGCTTACCACATTTCGAAATTTAACAATATAGTTAAAAAAGATTTGCATCGATTTATTCGTGACGGGCGTTTCGACAACATCTATTATATTCATAGTATAATAATTATATCATTGTTGGGTCAATAAAACCAGAAAAGTAATGATGTCCACAAAGTGTCACTTTTTAAAAGAAAACAATCTCTACATTCCTCCCGCGTGGCACCAGAAATTTCTTTCTTGCATTAAGACCATCGAATTAAGACCATCGCTTTATACACTGAAAATTACTATGTTACCGGGTCAGTTCATACTCGTATTAGAAAAGTAAAATTACTACTAGAGATGAAATTCCCTAGCGGAGTGGCCCAAGTTGCAAGAAGCCTCGGTTCTTTCCGAAATCGTAATATTGTCAATGTTTAATTATGTTTTTTTTATTATGTAGAAGTAGCACACGAGGAAAAAAATTTCTTGATGGTAAGTAATCTCTGCCGGCCACGGACAAGTGTAATCAACCCCAGATAAAACTACTACCAAAAAGTCGGCCGTAGATACGGTGCTACCACTGAAGACTTAGTTGAAACGCCTTGGAGGTACCTTACCACACCCTAGCTACTGTCAAACTAAATAAGTTTTGCCACCTTTATAATAGTATCTTAATAATGCTACAAATTATACTACACTACTTACAGCATAACATAATTTGAAACCTTACTAAACTAAATTTAGGTCATGTTGTTGGGACATTTTAAAATTACCTTGAGTTTTTTGAACTTTTTCTGTGTGATTTATTCATAGTTTTACCACAACCAGCTATTATTAACGCTCAAACGCTACTGTCGGGCATTTTTAACCGACTTCCTTCTACGAAGGAAGAGGTTATCTGTTCGTCGCGTATATTTTTTTGCGTTTATAATACTGTTCGCTTTGAAGTTTTTAAACGTAATTCATCACTTGGCAGATGATCGTGTTAATGAATGGGAGACAATGTCCAATTCTCGCTATTATCCTCGTGTCTCGTAGACAGTAAACAAGCGTCAACAAACACCTTGTTGTCGTAGCGGTGAACACGTTTAATAGGCTAAGTGGAGAACAAAGCTGACTGATTGGCGACATCTGTCTTGTTCTGTCCCCGATAAGCAGAATAGTCTCGTTATCGGAAGTGGCTTTTACTCTGGAGATTCGGATCCTAATTCTAACTTTTTACGGTTATCTAGACGAAGGTTTTAGAAGTAAAACGACGAAGGTGAATCTTTGCAGATTGCAATGGCCAACTCACTGTAGCTTTAAACGCTCCCTACACTCGCTGCTCCTTACTAAGATTCTGTGTTATGGGTATACAAAGACATGTAAACGCTTAGACCAGAAGATCTAAATGATCTGATCTAAAATCTGACCGGTGACGGAAGCCGAAACTCTAAAGACTTGGATGAGTTTGGTTCAGGCCACACACACAACTTGTAGAGAAAGATCCGTGCTGAACTGACACAGGGAGATGCAGCCAGTGAAACTAACACACGGATTTCTTTGACCCATGTTATTTGTTTTTCGAATGAGGTCTATGTCTAGCTTCAACGTCTAATCCCAATTAGCTAACTCCAGGTTCATAGCCGAGCCGACCTACATGAGGGTGGGCGGCGGATGTCCTCAGGAAACAATTGACGGTAATTGATGCAATTGACGGGCGAGTGTCATCGCTTCGGGATCTCGGCGATTGATTAACTGGACGGGAAGCTTGGCTTATTAGACGCTATGAGACCTGGATTTGCACTCGTAAACAACGTTGTTTACTCTCAATTGACTTTCAACTAGCTACGACCAGCTATTTTATTTATAGCTGCTGCTGCGATTAGAAATATGACATAAATATAACAGAAATGTTATACCTTCAATAAAATTGTCAAAACAGTAAAAGCTAAAATATTTTCTTAAATGAAAGTAATTCTAAAATTATTCCCTATAACTTTAGCTACCAGCCATTTAAAATCGGAGATTACCTTAAACAAACGTAAAATGTATCGTATATGTTTTTATATGCATTTAGTAAAAAGCTAATATTTTGATATTACAAACAGTCATGGCTAAACACTACATGGCTTAAACCCTTTCAACTCTGACATTAGACCCAGCAGCACAGTAATGGTTAGAGTTGAATTATCTTTATTTTATAAAGTAATAATTAAATTATTCATTGACACTGTGTCAACAATCGTAACTATACGTGTAGTAATAAAAAGCTCATGACTTGTACCACACAATAGTTGGTTAGAGCCTCGCGACGTTACCGCACGTCTTAATAAGCCTCACTGAATACCGCTTTTTGTGGCTTGCGGCTCGTATCAGCTCATCTCGGATGAGTAATTACACCCTCAGATGCTATTTACGAACGCCTTCCAATTAATAATCTGACAAATCTCATTTTACTATATTTAATGTAAGTTATATTACGTATCTTATCCTTTAAATGTGAACCCGTCGCCTCTACTTCCTTTTGTTATACCGGGCTTTTATTAATGTCTAAAATAAGGATTAGGCCTAATTTATATCTATAGACATTGAACGTAGCTAATGAATCCGATAAAAATATTTTTTTCTGTGCAATGTTGAGACAGGCACGGCCCGTGTCTCCGTCGTTACGTTATGGAAGATATACATACATTCGTTCACAATATAAACCAGAAACTACCTACTTCAAAACATTATTACGGACAGACCGAAATTTTCAATTGTTTTTTTGAAAAATTGAAACCACTTTAACTAGCCTGGCTCAGTGCGGATTATAACAGTTAAAACACCTTAGAAGACAACGACGTTATGAAGTACTTTTTTCACTACGTTACAGAAGTGACAAAACAGCACGCATTCCTCCTAATGTTTTTTCTCTCCAATAAAAGTGATTGGAAATTATTCTCTTGTACATACTTATAGCTTCGAGAAATTTTGGTTCCGGATAAATAAAATCAGGCCAAAATATAAAGTTAACAAGTAATAAGTTAAAGTTATCATTATAACCCAAGTACTGCTTTCATTATCGCAGCAGCCGTTCAAAGCGCGATCTCGCCGCTACTTAGAGGTAATAACTTTTGATGGCTATTTACGAATTAATATTACAAGCCGTTCGGAAGCTTACCGACGAAGCAATATTGCGGAATGGACCATTTCGCGAGATAAGAGTACTGGAGTCATTTCAATTTGCAAAAATTATGACACACTTCGGCACGGAAAGAGGATGTTAAAGATGTCCGGGCTTTTAAGTAAGTAGTTATAAATGTCGTGCTTCGTGTAATTAACTCGTTATGTTCGCGTTCTACGCTCTCTATATTAAATTTAAAATATTGAAAATCTCTTGTTTTCATGGTGTAAGAAAATATCATGGCTTACATTTCTATAATATGAAAGTGCTCTATATTTTATTTACATTTGTTTGAAATTCACATGTTTGTTTTGTTTGAAATTCACATGTGTACATTTGGTAGTTTTTGGACCATTTTCATTCTGAAAAGATAACCGTGCCCAATAGTAGGACAGTAATAGGGTAAATACCTACTTCTGTGGATTCTATCCATTTATTGTAACGTTGTTTTCAATACTTATAACCTCACACTAGTGATTGTAAAATTTCAACTAGTACCGCGAATCACCAATTATATAAATCTGGAATTGTAGTCATAGACTTAGTGTTTACATTAAATGGTTATGTTTTAAGCACATTAACCACTAATTAATTATTTGATTAACCTCTTTCAAATTTTTGTTTTAATTCAAATTTATGGAAAACTCGTAGGTATCAGACACAATCCATGACAAAACAAAATAATACCGTTCTATACAACATGTATGAACGTATTTATATCTTAACGCGACCGCGCAGACTCGAGCCGTACGTGTCAAAATATTGTACAGAAAAATATGATTTTGTCTGAAGCCATACATGGGGCCTAATAGGTAAGTTAGTTAAAACAAAAAAATATCTTCCATTATCCAATATTAAAAAATTCCTTTACACTCATAATTTGAATGCAACCAGTAACAACTGCTAACTGCATGTATTATAACGTCACCTGTGTCGGAGCTTGTCGGGTGTCGGGTGTCCGGGCGACGCAGCGTCGGGCGTGCCGGTAATGCGTTTAGCCCGACACTAGTAATTGCTCCGTCTACTCGCAAATAGGTACGCCCTTGGCAATGGTACGTGTTCCTGTCTATTATTGTTCTATTGGTACTTTGAAATAGTGTCTGAGATGTTTAATTGAAATTGCAATTATGATGTCATATGATTTTGATGTCATAGTGTCCAGGAAACTCGGTTCTCAGTCGGAGAGTTCGAGATGGAATCCCATCCGTGCACCACTGATATCTCCAAGTTCCACGCGAATTAAATATTATAAAAAGTAATCGAAATCGAAAAATCGTCAGGAAAGCTACGTCAGAGAGTTCATTAAACAAAAGTGATGTAGGTTATGTTAATAGTCAGCTTTATTTATAAAAATCAAAGTAAGTTCTAAGTAATATGCTACATCATAAGCATGAGACAGATTTTGTATGCGAATAGAGAATCTAGTAATAGATTTAATCAAGTTATTGTGTTATCGTACAACGTCGTCGGCGCTAAGCACAGAGTTCTGCACGATCTTCAATATTCACCTCCTCTATTGCATTTCCCATATTGCATTAGCCAAGCAGACGACCAAAAGCGTCTATAGAGTGACGTACCCGTGTAATTAGAAGATCTATTGTTTTGTGCTACACCATGTCTAAAATCTAGAGATACTTAGTCTTATTATAGGGGATATCGCGGGACGTATAAGATTAAGCAACGATAGTATGGTGAAAATAACTTACGAAAATCCTTGTTCAAATAAGGTTTTTTATTAGATTTAAGTTGCAAATAAGCATGTAGTCCACCTGATGGTAAATGGTCGTGTGCAACCATGCAATTCCAAGTAGATATAGAATTCCATGTAGAACAGGGGTTCTACCTGTTATCATAAATTCATTGCCACTCCTGTAAACTAAGATGGTCAACCCATATATAAATCAGGCTGAATTCAAACTCTGAACTAAAATACAGACCTGGTCCACTAGAAAAGGGTGGTATTTAGGTAGCTATACCTACTGTTTTCACCACCTTTCAAATTGTAAGCTGATGACAGTGATGTAATAAATATGATATTTCTTCTCATGGAACATCCACTGAATCCATATAAGAAAATGTTTTCATACACGTCGTTTATTTTGAAATGGGTTTAATTAGTTAAATGAATCAGATCCTTTAACACTGGGCTAGACAGTAGACGGTCAGTGACGCGTGTATCACTCTTCCATCATGTAGATTGACTTATCCGCCGTTCCATATTATTACGACGTCATCAATGAATCGAGCCAGAGGAAAATGAGAAGTGAGTGAGAAGAAACTAAGCAGCTCGCCGCGCGAGTGACGTGTGGACTGTTGCTTTTATCATGTAAACATTGCCTTGCATGTGGACTGTTAAACATATTGACGAACGTGTTATTATGAAACGTTCGACTAAAGCCAGTTGTTATAATAACGTGGAGAACTCTTCGGTGTTAAAGTTATAAATAAATAGCTCGTTTTTCCACATCAATGACTTCAAACGCCATAAACCACACAACCATACTCTGCTAAGTTCTGACGACGAATATGTGGTCCACTACATCACACGGTTCACAAAAAGATTTTATTTCCATTTAGTTTGACTCACGTCAATCTCGTATTTAATGTAATAATCTTTCTGCGCCATGTTGAATACTGCTATGTAGCATGAAGTCTACAAAGCTTGTATATGTAACAAAATATACAAATACAATTTCCCTGTAATACATATTTTACATTACTATGGTTAAATATCCCTATTTAACTTCAATATGCTGTATCACCATACGTTCGCCGGCCGTATTATTATGAAGAGGTGAAGACAAGTGAAGCGAACCGACCTTTGTAATAATAGCAGGGAACGTTGATTTCTGCTCACCTAGTACTCGGACTGCTGCCTATGAGCATTGCATATCAACCTCAGATGATATTGAAATTTGACCTGAAGTCGACCAAAGATACGATCCTATCTCCGAAATCGATGTTGGGATGTTTCTGCTTCATTTCTTTTAAGTTTTTAAGTTAATTACGTTTATTATGGTCTAAAGCCGTTATTAAGCACTTGTGATATTATTAACACCTTACATTGTAAATAGTGGTACTGTGTAACGAAACAAATGTAGAATTAACAGGAACACAAAGGCAACCGACGCCCTTGTTTAGTGCATATTTGCAGGTCCTATTTCACAAGAGGTGGGTACTATCCCGTATTAAGGCTACGTTTTACTGGGCTATTCCTTATTTGTTCTTAAGGAGCTTTAGGCTGCGTACTTGAATAATACTAAGTTGTCGACACAGTATAACAATCTAGAATGTCTCGTGATGTAAAGATTTTACATACTTATCATTTATATTATGTTATTAGGAATTATTTAACTATTTTTTTTAAGATTTTAAATTTTACCTATTTTTATTTACTGAAAATTTGAGATGTTATTTATATTACTGTATGTTTAAATATACTTTACTTTTAACAAAATTAACTTGACAGTAGCCCCTTGTAAGTATAAAGGCAGGTTATACACGAAAACTTCCGTTATCAAAGGAACTTTATTGGGATACTTTAGCTTTTGTCATGAATATTTCTCATCAAAACTTAAATGAAGATTCGCTCGAAATAACCTAATATATTATAAAGTTAAAAGAGCAGTCTCACAATTCAATCGTCAGGCGCTTAAGCTGGTGGAAAGGCAGTAAAACACAATTAGCATAACTGACCGTTTCGTTATTCGCAGTCACGAGCGATCATTACGGCGGAATGCTCACGAAACGCCACTATAAAGTTGCGAACAACGGACTAAATATTAATGCGTCGACATTACTACTGTTCTATAATGGGGTGTCTGAGGCCAGACGCCGCGGTCTCGTGACGTGCTGCCCGCTAGTTACGTGCGTGCTACTGTTTTACGGGATGTTTATTCTGTAATCACCATACTGACAATTTTTTCATTAGGGTTATGTAGACAAAAGCTAAAAAAGCTATTAAAAAGTTTTGAAACCATAATCGATAGATACTAGATTTTTACGAAGTATGTAGATATTACTTACTACGACCGCTATAACAACAAATCCTAAAAAACATTACGCTGTTTTTGCCCCAATTGGGAATGAATCTTTTTCAGTTATCGTCTACGGTATTTTGGTAATTTCTGTGTAAAACACAGGCTACTCCTATCTTTCCAGTGTTAAATGTTGAGTTTTATTGAGAGGCGTTACATTGAATGTGCATTTACATCTACAAACACAAACTCTATGTTCAATAATTCCCGAAATGGTCTAAAAATAAAAATGACACATTAACTTGTCAGAGCCGTCGGCAATTAGTAATCGGATTTGATTGCGAAATAAATCCGCGAATCGCGTCAACGCGAGTGTGACAAGATTAACACGACGCCGCTGCAAATGCAATTTAACAGCCTCATTTGTTTCAATAGTATTTACGGGATAGTCACGTTATAAAATTTTATATCCGAGTAATATTCATAAAAACTGTATCTGTTCACGCTTTCACCACCATATTCATAGAGTTGTTGGAATCTTAAAACTCACAAGCATCATACTTAAAAATGAGTGTTTAGAAAGATTCATTTTCACAAATCATTCTGTTGTTGATTGTTTATATAGTGTCACTTCTAAATACATACCTGCAAATTCACGTATACAGTTTTGTTAATAACAATTGGCTTTAAAGATTTGGAAATTGCCTTAAAATAAAATGAATACCTCAAATTTATATTAAAATGACACTTATGCTTATCACCTGTTGCCATAGTTGCCGTAAACATAAATTTACAGTTTATTGAAGAACCAAATCTCTGCAAAAAATATTATGTAATAAAATCTGGAGCGTCTACCAGTAATTTCTAAATAAATGTAATTTAGTTTTAGTTATAAATTGTCTACTACAAACAATAATCCTGTTGTTCGCTTGATTACTTGCTATTATGTTTATACAGATGCATTATTGGTATATTATTATTATTGTTACATTATATATACAAATGCTATGATTTGCATGCTATATAGTAAAATAATTGGATAACTTGTTGTAACACCTTGTTTGCAAATAAACTGATTTTATTTGGAAAATACTAAATCAATTTTGATGAGGCTTTACCTCGAGAATGGAGAACTTCACAGAGTGTCATACATATTACTTTATACTACGATAATATAAGGCTAAGGCTTGCACATAAACATCGAGATGATTTGACTGCAACATAAATCCACGAAATTGTTGTATTATGCAGGCTAACCAACGCTTTTCAACATTCTGATTATTTTCCGTGCTTGAACTAAAATGTACACTTACAAATTAAATTCAATTGAAATATTGAACTATACTAAAAAGCGCTTAACGATACATATGATGTCCATTGATGCCTTTGTTGTCAGTAAAAAGGCACGGCGCAACAATCCTATTTCATTGGAGCATAAACCCGTGAGTCCGCGTTGATACAATCAGTGGTACCAGATTTAACATGACGCTCTTGCAAGAGTTAATGTACAAAAGTTGTGGGGTCATCTTGTAGTTCAGTATTTAATTATATTTGACGTATAAACATCTATGAAAATCTTCATTGTAAGGCTTCAAAGCAGAAAACAAAAGTAATAATTAAATTGTCTATCAAAGACTTCTATATTTTATTAAAGTTTTTATTTATTCTTTAATTCTATTCTACAAATCGATAGAGAACGGTGAAATATTTGAATATCATGAAGTTTGGATATTGATAATAATATCTAGGTATTTGTAAGGGAATATTCATACATAACGCGATTTCTTGCGTCCAAACAGTCAATCCCAAATTCAATATCCGTTTCGGTCACATCGTGCGCATTAAACATTCTCCTTAGACCGAATCCCGTTTCAGAATCAGTAAAATAGTTGCGTTTGGGGTTGTTTAAAATTCAAGCATCAGACGGCACAATCCTGGCAGGGACGTTTCTTTTTATGGGGTCACTCGAGTAAATAACGCGTCTTCATTTGAGCTGCTAGTATTCCACCCACGTACACCACGCCCCCTGCTGGACACTTTTGAATATTTTCCCTTTGATATTTGGTCAGACTGGGGCCTAAGAATTGTGCGTATTATTAGATTTGGAGACGCTTTCTTGAAATGGAAATCAGTAAAAGATTTCGAATGTGTTTGGTTTCTTGAAAAACTACTTTCGCAACAATGTTCAATAAGTATTCAGGATTGAATGCTGCAAAGTAGAATGTCTTTTTGCTTAAAGTTATCCAGTTGGTTTTAAAGAAGCTAACGAAACAGACCCCTATAAGGCGGTGTTTAAACAGGCGGCGTGCGGGAGTGTGTGCCAAGATTGCCCTGTCACAATCTACGCTGCGTAGGGCTGCTGCAGCTTTAGTAAATCATTAAAGTCGTCTCACACTATAATTAAGACAATGAAAACAACTAAAGGTTAAATATTAATTTTTAAAAAGTCCTGTCGCACCTTGATTAAAAAACGAATTCATACAGTCGGCTAATTATATTGATGTTACTTATAAAGTGTGATCTGCTGAGGTATTAACGACGACAAGGCACAGTTCACAGTAGTACTATTTTGTTTATTTCTTTTTCATGTCTTATGAATTCGGTTATATCTTGAAACTGGCAACCCTGCCGCACGTATGCGAGTCCGATCGTTCGTTCAAACCGCATACTATCCGATCTTCCCAAATTGCATTCTGGAGTAACGTCTTGAGTATTTATGTTGATGTTTGCTTCATTTACTGCGGCATTAGTTAGAGTGGACTCCACTGTACTTGTCTGCTCCATTTCGGTTCCAATTCCAATATATTGGAAATTTGGAAAGCTTTGTTGTTTAAAGTGGAATGTAAAGCTGCACTTAAAATAAATATGCTTAAATTTAGGGATGAGTCAGATCAAGATGAGATAAATAATGACATCTGTTTGGTAATGTTCGTAAATTTAATTGTGATATTCATTTTCGTTAAGATAATGCATATTCAGGATTACAAACAAAAGTAATACAATCCTTAACAAAGAGCGCATTCGAGAGATAGTGAAACAGATGTCCGGGAGAATACGATTGAACCATCAGCCAATATCAAAAATGCATTACTGAGAATCCACAAGAAATACAAAAGTTAAAAAATCGGCGAGCGAACATGAAATACAAATTGTTCGTCGGAGCGCAGCATCGCCTCATCTTCGGCCATTCCGATTCTCTCCCCGTATTGGTGTCCCTATATTTTAAAGAGTTCTTTCACCCTTGAAATTGCTAGGTATTTCAGATGGGTCGCGTACCCCAAATAATATTTAAAGGGAATCCTCTACCAACTTAATGAAATGATTTAGTCTCATTTCTTGGTTCAATTACCATTTGGGACCTTCGAGATTTTAAATTTCTTACTTAATACTTTATTGGTACAGCAGTTTTACATTTCTATTACTGTGAATTATTTTTAGTAAATGGAAGTAACGAAACGGAATATCAAGTAATTTGAAGAATAGTAAATAATATTAGGTATATGAATATTTTTACGTTTTTAAAGTTTATGCAAATCAGTTGGTTATATCGATTAGCAAATCAACAGAGCTTTAAGCGTGGCTTGCTTTTGAAACGGATCCAATGGAAGCGCTGCAGCGTCTTTGATTTCCAAATTCATGATGCGAAGGAAACGGAAATGTGCAATCGTCGATATTGCCCCACGCTCCGGCCCGAGAACTAACAACTTCCATTCCGAACTGTATATCTTTAAATTAGTATTCATAAAATCTGGATACGAAAGCACGAAATCTAGAATATAACCCGGCGTCTTCATTCACGAAATCGTCGGCCATTAAATAATAGCCTTTTGTGCAGCGTCTGCAATTTCCGCAAAAATCTCATTAATGCAATCGCGAGACGTTAATTGTTTCCTTTTTGAATGGTGACTTTTTAGTTTATACTTCCAAATTAAAGCAAATAAAAAAGTCATATAGGTATTGTATTGTTTTGCACGATGTCGTAGTTCGAGGATAACAATAACTTGTATAATTATTTAAACTTTATGATATATGTATTGAACATTTCAAATGAACCATGCAACTGTTTTGATTTTTTTATGTTATATCGCGACGCACGTTAGAACCTATGTTCCCGTGCATTGATTCGTTCCCGTAGTAGCTTAGACTTCATTTCGAGTAAGTATTTTCGTTACAAATAATTTGGGTCGACAATCCCGACAAGAAGACTAATGGATCGCATTCGAACCGATTATATATCACCGCGTGTCGCTAACGAATTCATCGCTCACTGTTCTGCTTTTTTTCTCACCCGTTATTTTTGGCTTTTTGCTTTCGTCTTGGGCTTTAAGAACTGTCTCCAATAAATCACGAGTATCGTTGAATTGAATATGAATAGTGTCCGTTACAATTGAAGCCGACACGCAATTGTATTCGTGATCAGCTTTAACGGCGTTAACATCATGAGACCGTTGAACTTGAACTTTTCTCTTTGTATTCGCAGTATTGCTGGGTATATCACTTGTTCTCAATTAAATTGCAATATTGATGTACATACGTATAGTAAACCTTAAATTATTTATATCAAGGTAGCCATGAAAACTGACGGTGAGGTTTAGTTACGACTAATGTAAAAGCTGGTATTATTATTGTTATGTAAAAAAATGCGTGTTCAGTTATTATATATGGATTGGTACAGGACTATATATCACTGTTCATAAGGTCTTAATTGAGTTAGTTGTCTTACGAAAAATAAAACAAAAAGTTGAATGAGTAAGCTTCCCTTTTGTCAGTGAGATATCATTTGTCATCAATGTCTCCCTTCTAGTTTTTTATCTGACATATTTATAACGCAAAACAAAGAGTTAACTCGTTGCAGTGAAGTTGAGAAATCGGAATAAAAAACAGTATCTTTACAGTCGAGTTCCCAGGAAAGTTGCAAATAAAATCTCTTGTCTAAAGCGATGTCTGGAAACTGAATGCATGGCGGGTGTCTCTTTCGTTGTTTTACACTACTTATTGTAGTAATCATTTTAATAAATAAAAAAAACTGTTTGTATCCAATTCAATATTGTTGCCTCGGGTAAAATTACTTCGATACTTACTATTTTCTCATACACTTTTATCTATTTGGAAGAAATTTATAGAATTTGGTTTCGTGACAATTGTGACAATGCGTGACAATTTTATATTTTGACATGAACAAAAGAAGTCCTTTAAAGAAGGCTTGAAGGCCAATCCAAAATAACTAATTCAACCTAAAGAATAAATAGAATAATCATATTAGAATACGTTAATTAGAGTTAAGTTTAAAATAATTTATAACTTTGAAACTGCACCCTACGCCTGTACTATATGCACAGCACGCCGTATGAC
>DWRA01000879.1:0-20331 GCA_018250295.1 Spathilepia clonius | reverse complement strand
ATCTGGGGTGGGAAAAAAGTAGTATAGCAACAATTCGATTTTGATGTCATTTCAACGACCAGTGATAAAAACGCAGTGGGTATATAGCTTTACTAAATGTATTCCCTCAGGATTTTACTATCTAATCTATGTTAATATGGAAAATGAACTCGTGTATTTGAAAATAGTTCAGGAGGAATAAACTCTCAAGGGGCATAACAGATCTCTTTTACAAACATTTCTAGTACTAAATATTCATAGATTTAAATTTGCTAAATATTCATTTATTTTTGGATCTTATTGTACTATGTAAATAATTTTTCAATCTTTTTTCGTATTTAAGTAATGATTTTCATGTATGTATGTGTTTTTCAAATATACTTCAAAGCAAAAAACTTGTCAAAGCAATGTAGAAGGAAAGCGTATTAACGGTAAGGCATATAAAGAAAACAAAATTGTTATTCGAAGCAGAAGAAACTATCTATTGAACGAAATAATAATTACAACGTAAATTTATATTAGAATATTATTTAAATCTTGTCTATATACCAGTATCTTATAGTAGGTACTATTAGGTCCGCACATTATAAAGTTGTGTAACCAAGGGGTAAGGACCCTATCACTAAACCTCCGTCTATCTGTTGAGCGCTCTCAGGGTTCCATCTTTTGAACCGTAAAAGATAGATAGAACAAAGCGTAAATTAATAAAAATAAAGGGAGTTCACGATTGCAATATAGAGTAGGTACCTTCTTATTATTACTAAATTAATATTCTGTGCATCACTGATAGGTATGCTTCTAATTGCAGTTACGACTGAGCTGGCTTCCTAAGAGCACTCTTTGTTTATCGATAATGAATAAACTTATTAAAAGATTAAATTAACATAAAATAGAACAGATTTCCAACATAAAAAACTTGTTGGAAATGTGCTAATGAATTTAAAACTATTTGCATAAATGAATGAATGAAAATGAATGATTTGAAACGCGATTGCACTGACCCGTTTCTCGGGAATGAATTAAAATATTTCTACGTGCAAATCGATGCGGTTCCACGGATCGCAATTGCTGAGAAAATTTAATGTAAGAATTAATTTATGAAATATTTAATTTTATTGCATAATTTGTAGCGAAAGCAACTAATAATTTAATAAAATGTAAGAACATCTAACAGCTGTTGTAAAAGAGGGTGCAGACGAAAGGATGTTGTTCTTGTTGGTCAACCAGTAAAGTGTTAAATGTTAGAGTTTATTATAAGTGTAAGTCTCTTGTAACTCATGCCACTATTTTCGGTTTTGGTCTTTAATTGTCCAAGATTTACTAGCTACTTTTCTTATATTGTCCGTGTAGCGTGTGGGCTGCCGGTCTTTCGATGGCCAGTCCTATTTTTTTGTTGAGAGAGGAAATCTTTAAAAGCCATCCGGCGCCGTAGGAGTCTCACCGGACTGTGTGGGGTTTATTCTGGGATCTCTAGCAGAACGCAACCGGAGTTTTCCGAGTTGCCCCTGTTGGACGTTTCTGATACGGCATACATTACCAAATAACAAAATTTCTTTTACGATTACAAAAAAACAGATGAAAGATTAACATCGATGTCATATACCGTATATTACTAAACGTCTTCTTAGAATTTATCTCTTAAATAGGCATTAGCCTACAAGCTTGTAATAAGCAAGAAATCGAGTAATAGGCTAAAATATTTTCATATTGCATAATAAATTATACATCAGGACATTTCAGCACTGGAAAAAGAGATTTAGGGAAAAATAACTTTTCAAACTCGAATGAATTATGTATTCAAATAAAATTTGAAATTCATAAGGAGTCCTATATTCCGAGACAGGGGAAGCCGGTTATTTATTGAATACCTTGCTGCAGTCCGTTAGATGTATAGAATTTCGGAAAAAGTGGTTGTGTAAACTGATAATACCTATAAAAAGTCTAGACCAAATTTGTTTTATTGTAGAAGTGCATGTAGCGTACGACCATCTGATGGTAGGTGGCCACTGCCATGCACGTCTACAGTAAACTCCAGATAGTATTAGGGTTGAACTCGAGCTGGCGCATAGATCCATTCCCAAATCTAAGAACAAAGTTTGTTTTACTCACATAATTGTGCGTCTCTTACCACACCCTTCAAACTACATCATAGCAATATTTAACACTGTTATTATAAGGTTAAAAAGGTCATCAAGTAGAGTGATCATCTGAGGAAATCAGTGGAAAACAGTCGATTCAAAGGCACATGATAATTTTGAGCAGTGCTAGTGAGGAAAGGCTAAAGTCTAGTAGCAGACCTCAGAAATCTATTAGATAGATCGTATGAAAACTTTGAATTATATCTAACACCGTCACTTTAAATTATTTTCATCAACTATAACGTCTCCTAATAAACATAGTCGATAAAATAATAATGGACGTTTAAAATAATCATTTTACCGATAACACAAAAATACTTAGCCCTACGATTTGTGTAGATTGTAACCGATCTAGAAAGTTAAGCAATGTAGGGCGCGTTTGGGATTTTGATAGGTTAATGGCTAAATAACACAAATTAAATAAGTTTTGTTTTAAAGTTGAGAGAATCCTAGTATTTCGGAGGCATGCCACAATTGCTTTACCTATATAATAATAGTGTTAAGCGCTTCTATGTTCAAGTGTGCAGTAAGGGAGACATACTGATTCGAAGGGATCCAACTTATTCTTCACATGTAAAGCATTGTGATCGATCTTAGCTAATACTCAAGCCCTATCTGTTATTGATTATAGATGTTTGTGAGTGACAGTGGCTACTTACCACGAGATGAATTCATGCAATTCATCTCGTGGTAAGTAGCCACTGTCACTCGTTTACTATTTCTACATTGCAAAAACAACTATTAATGATAATTTTGCAAATAATATCGCTCTGTGAAATATCAAGACTTCCTTTATTATTTAATTTTCAGACGTCAGTTCTTTGTTGTACCCACTTATTTTAGATTTCTTGCAGAAACTTCGTGCTCAGTCCCCTGCAGTTTACTTTTAGTCTTCAGAAGTTCATATTCACGTGCAATAATTAAGTTTTGTATGCGTTATAATTTAAAGCATAAAATCCTTGGGGATTCTATTTTAAACATGCATTTGCAAATGGTAGACCGTTCTTTGAAAATCAAAGAACCAAATAACTGATGTCTTTAATCAATTCTTGTTTAGGCCCCAGGAACATTTTTAAGATTTATTTTAGAAATTACTATTTTTGGTATGTGAATATAAGTTTGTTTAAAGCGTTTACAGTTTACAAAAGAAAAGTTTATAAGTACACGACTATAAAAAGGATAAAAGTGTTATGTGAGGTCGATCACAGAAGTATTGCTGGTCCATTAAGCTAACTTAAAATACTTTGTATAATCATACCTGCCACAATCACCTTTAGATCTGACAGCAACACAACAGCTATAAGGGATAAATCGTCGGTGAATCATGAATAGCGCAAATTTGTCATTGATATTTCAAACAGAGTTTACTCAAAATTTTAGCGTAAATGGCTTACACCTACACAGTAAAAACAAATCATCAAATCTGAAATCATAATCCGAATCTGCGCTGAAATAATTTTGTCTGACATATTTTTATTTAGCTATTCTATTCCGTAACATTAAATTTGTCATTGACGTTGATATTTGATATTTATGCCCCTAGGTAATCGAATTAACTGAAAACGAAGTGACATTTGAATAAAATTATTTTGTATTGCGATTTTTTTTATATCGTTATGATATAGATTTAAAAGGTGGGACTATAGAGCTGCCATACAACGTTTCCTAACAACACTTTCTACTCTAATAACCCCACACTAGAATTCCCTGTGCCATCGTCGTCACAAACACCCAGACGCAAAAACGAAATCTATATTCATCACTTAAATGTCTCGCTATCTGGAATTGAACTCGTAACTCTCTGCTCGTCAGATCGGAACGGTGACCGCTCCGCCACGCGGGTGGTCTACAAACATGCAAGCATGCACCCTTATAACGTATGCCCTAATACTTTTGTTCATAATTAAGATGAAAATTATTTACTCTTTCAAATATTATCAATTTGGTTGAATCCCTTTATATTTAATCA
The DNA here is from genome assembly GCA_018250295.1 of Spathilepia clonius. Taxonomy (NCBI): domain Eukaryota; kingdom Metazoa; phylum Arthropoda; class Insecta; order Lepidoptera; family Hesperiidae; genus Spathilepia; species Spathilepia clonius. The sequence goes on along the minus strand of DWRA01000879.1, from coordinate 16,245 downwards.
CTTGTAATTTAATAATAAATGTAATGAGATTTAATATTTTTTTTATCATAGTATATATATTTTAAATTTTTGTTTAGTATATAAACGTAAAAATTGTATCTAAAATTAAATAAACAAAATTACGATGACATCTGCAAAATGTCTTAGTATTAGAACGAAATAAACGCCTCTACATTGAACATTTACACATAGAAAAGCTTACGTATGAATAATGAATGCTTTACGTCCCCAACTGATAGGTATAAGCTTACGTCAATGTAACGAAGTTTATTAGTACGCGAGAGATCGATTGTTGAACGTCGTCTCGCTTAGCATAATACCGCTTGTCGTCTTATGTGACGTGACCTGACAGATATTAAGGGAGTCGTGCAATTTAGCGTGTACGACTACGATACGATTCTGTTGAATCTGATCCCGTCGTCAGAAAAAACATGTTTTATTATCGGTTATTTATTTTATATAAATAAACGAGTAAGATTTCCGATCCGTTTAGCAAAGCATAGTAATTATCAGTTGAAGTATTTTTATAACTAAATAAATGATCATAACTCTACCGATTGTATAATCTCCTATGATGCAATGTTTCGCTAAAAAAATTGACTTTTTTGTGACTTTTCTCCTCTATTAATTAAAACGTACAAATCAAGCTTGGTAGTCTACTAGCAAAAGTTTGGTTCTGTCTACTTCGTGTATAATCACAACACCTTATCAAATATTGCAATTCGACAATATCTTGTTAAATTTCGATCGACCAAACTTCGATCTTCGTTGGAAAAAAAATTCGTTAGAAAAAATAGTTTATTAGTAAATAGTGTAAGTCTCTATAGAACACAATATTAAAAATGTAAGCATTACTTCTCCAGCTTACTTTTTAAATAAGTCAGCTTATTAAGTTTCTCAGAGTGGAACGTGTGTCTGGAAAAAAAAATGATGAACTTGGAGACTTTCTGCGGTATGAATGGAAATGAGAGACAGTTTTACTATGTGTGAGTATATTCAAACTGTAAATGGTAATAACACGTCGTGGTCGTGGCACATAAACATCTTCTCCACCTTAACACATTACTTACGCAGTGGGGTACGGTCTAATGTATTCATTTCAATATAAGATACTTATTTATGTGACACCCTGCTCGTAATAATAAGAAAGGGTGACGATTCTTTTTCGTGAAATTGCCTTTGTATTTGCGAATTATGAATAAGATCGTGTTCTTGGCTTGTGGCGTTTGTCGTTGTTATTGTAAATTTTCCTTGAAGACCTTCAAATAGTATAGAAGTTTTATATGAAGCTTATTTTTGCCTAATAAAAATAGTGTTAAGCGCTGCTGTATTTTACTTTGAAAGGTGTCATTGAAGCATACTTTTCTGAGGTGTTCCGATTTAGTTCCCAGGTAGGACTCCATATCTGGGGTTGATTAAAAATATCCATGAGTGGACTAGATGCTCATTTGCTACGTCAAATAGTATATGAGTCCACTTGATAATAACTGGCTACCGTCGTCCATAAACATCAGTAATCAATCTAATATAAGATAAGAATCCCACCTAAAGTCTGTCGCAGATGCGTTGCTGTCCCCAAGGACTAAGTTGGAAGGCCTCGCGTAATACCGGAAGTACTGCTGTTATAACGCAAAAACTTATGGCGGTGGCACCTCTGGAATCGAACCACAGAGAATTATACCTCCGTCAAAAATTGTATATAGACACGAGTATTAACTTAATCCAGAAAACCAGAAGCGAGACACATTAGTTATTTGAGTTATTACAATTTTATTAATAAAAGAGTTATCTGAATGGCTATTCAGTACTAGCAAAACATCAGGGGGAATAAATTAAACATTTCCTTATTAAGCTAAGTGGTTCTACAATGAATACGACAGAGACGCTCTAACTAAACTAATTCCAACGTTGTTTGACGTTGCATTGTTAGAAATTCTATGTTTAATTACGCTAAAACGTTTAGTAATTGTTAATTCTATCCTATTCAACATTGCATTATTGCAGTGCTTTGTTTATTTACAACAAGATTCCACGTACCTCTGCCTACTTGCATGCAGTATACGGACTTTCTACTTTTACAACGTAGGGGACCTCTGCAATAAAACGCGTCGTGTTCCAAAAATATCGAATGGCTGATTGTTTAATTCGCTAAAAAAATATCCAATTCTAATAAATAATAAATAATATAAATTATAATAATTTTCCATCATTTTTAAATGTATACAGACAATATAATTTTTAGTTTTTCTAAACACAAATATAAGAGGATAATGAAAGGTACAGCACGCGCGTGACAGAATTACAATTTAATATTAACCTCATGTTTAATTATTTACGAAATAATTGATATAATTGTTTGTTATAAATAAGGAGATTATTTTTGTATAATGTATTATTATAATTTGAAACTACATTTATCGTATTCAATGTTTATTTTCCAAGTTATATGTCATGAGTACTGGAAGTGTATTGTTCAGTCACATTATTGTTTTGTCTATAGAGCCAGTGTTACGGTGTAAATCAAAATATATTTGTTTATGAATCAAATTTTAAGAAATGTATAATTAAAGTTGTATTTTAATTTAATACCTAAAATATAATACAGAAATTAGACATAAGCATTGCAAATTATTTTGTGTATTAAATTGTAATATCATATTGGCCGGAAAGAATAACTGATCAGCCAGATTTTGGTGATGCTTCCTTTTTCAAATTTGGAGTACGACACATTTTGTTTTTGATGAAAAGAGAAAGACGTAATTAGTGCAGAATTGATTGAGAAAATATTAAAAAACCAGGTATGTTATTGTTAATTCATATTACTTTAATCTCAATTGTAATTCTATTTAATGTTAACAACATCTGTTTGAGAATAATGCAGTTTAAGAACATGTTAAACTAAATATAAGATGATGTTACGCAGATCATTATTAGACTCTAAGTTTTGTTTTACGTTAGAGGAACTTGTCTTATTGAATAAATTAGACATAATAACTTAAAATATCTTTTATCTTGCAAAGTAAATCTTAGGTATTTTAGTTTTTCTATTACGCGCGTCGCCTTCATAAAGTAACCTTAAACTTCTTCTATTTTTGTCAAAATGTGTAAAAACCCTAAATCCTCTACGTTATTCATATTTGTATAAACTCAGTGAAATCGTTTCACCTGAAAACGTATAAAACCTTTAGTGATATTTTGAAAACTGAAAACGTACTATTTGTCAATAAAACTTAGACCATAATTAGCAGTTGGAACCCTTCATGCTAAAATGCGGCGACGTGACCACCAAACATATTTATGAGTTTGGTATGAAAGGGTTATAGGTACGGGGGTAAGTTGTCAAAACATCGATTATATATTATAGAATCCTTTAGTAACTATGTAACGACCCCCTTTCTTTTCCTTTTTCTTAATTTTTCATCGTATCTCACAAATTAACATCCAAAATTACAGTTCAGTGACGTTATACTCAAAATATTCATTTCGCGTAGTTGATTCACTACAATAGATTGTAATAGACAGCCGGACACATAAGTGACCCATAAAGGGTAGCGTTTTACCATATCGTAAAAATACGTTCGCAATAAATCGCTAGTCACTCTAATAGTTCTACTATGCAAAACCCTGACACCATTATTCAGAGCGTGACCACCGCGCCCCTGGATAACTGTCACACATCCTATGTTTAGACATTAGTGTGTGACAGCTATTTTCCTATTATATTTTCCTTGAATGGAAAAGCGTGATATTACGTTATAATAATAGAATGGAAAACTCCATTGTATTGTTTTTAATATCGTTGCGTTATTACTATTATTTACTGTCGTTGTATAACATTTGTAATGTGTTATGTTTTAATAGAAATAGCGAATCAAAGTTGTTGCATACAATCCGTGACAATCATGGTTGTTTCTAGTAATGAAACGTGGATATGAAATCAATCTTTCGCGGATAAACAGCGAGCCAATACCTCCACAACTAATTCTGCCATAAAACAGTGGTATTAAGGACTGCTATGTTCTGGTTCGCGGGGTACGTTTAAACTAGACTTACATTAGACCTTTTAAAGTTACTTTTTTACAACATAAACAAATTTTATAAAATCCTAACACAATTTTAATTATTGAATTTGTACATGTCTATGGTAAATATTTTACAGAAACTTCTCGTGTACCATCACGAGAGTTTTATTTTAATTGTTTCTATCACGATATTCATATGTCACCCACAATTTTCATACCATAGTACTACAGTGTCATGCATCTCATACAGCTAGCTATGATTTATTGTCTCCTGGTAACTGGTAGCGACGCGTGACGGAAGATAACATAATATGTTAATTAATCATAGTACGTAAGTGTTATATTATTCCTCTTATGATTAGGTAAGAATGTGTTCATGCATTTTTTAATAAATTCAAGTCAATTGAGTAAGAAATCTCTCTTATAGTAATAAATTCTTGCGGACCTCTATTATCAGTCCTGAATAGGATTAAAGGCCTATCTGCAGCTAGTTTTATAAATTGTGGCAGTAGTTAACGAGCTTGCAGTTCACCTGATGGTAAGTGGCAACTGCTACGCATGGATATCTGTAATCGACCCCCAGATAAAGAATTCTACTTGAGATTGGTTACAGATGCGTTGCTACCGCTGAGGACTACGTTGAAACGCCTCAAATAAGTATGTCTCTTTTTCGCACCATTCAAGGTCTATACTGTACCTTTTACAGCCTTTACCTCTATAGGTATTAGCACAAACAAGTGTGACGCTATCATCACCGACCGTCTGTGGTTCAACTATCTAAATAATCTCTATGTAAAACTTCCACTTTTAATTTACATATTCATCTAAAATCACAAACATTATTCAAATTTCGATCTAATTTCAACCAGTACGTATTTTGGACACGTTATTTATGTTCAAAATAATTGCTTTGTCACTGCAATAGTTGCAATATATCATTGCCGATTCACTCGCAATTACAAGACATAAAGCAAACTAGAAACAGTGAATCTACAAACAATAGCGTATCATAATTAACTGGGGCTTGTATTAGTTCTGTGCTTGAATTATTGTATTAGTTCTCTGACACCATACCTATATTGTTTTGATTTATCGACGCCTGGTAATTTGCTAGCGACTATCTAATATCTATTCCTCGATAGGAGTATTAGGCGTACATAACTCGTACGGGGTATAAGAAAATGTTTTGATTAATTTGAAGTGATTTTTAGTTGGAGTAATATGATATTTCTGGCGTAGTATATATTTACTTCAACGTATTTTGTAGTAACAAATAGCCGTGTGATCCGTAGAAAAAGTATAATGATAGTGATCATTTCGGAGTCCACGATTCGAATCCGATTACCCGTCAAATTATTTCCGTATCAACAATTACTGTTCGCTTCGATTAAAATAAATAAAAAAATGGTAAATAAAAAAGGGTAAATTTTAGAAATTGCAAACGAGCATGTCTTTCTTGCTCATCAAACTAGTATACAACTGCACTTAATTGAAGAATTAGATGTGGTGGTGTGTCTCCGGAGTCGAACCACAAAATGTTCTATCAACTTTATATTTAGATATTCCTTTATTTATAATGTGTAAAGTCATTCTGGGTGGACCGGTCACTAAACCTGGAACGTCGGCATAGGGTGCCAGGTAACCCTATCCAGTCAAACATTACCGAAATAAGATTTTAGTTCATTGACTTAAACGCCTGTTAAAAAAGTGTGTTTTATCGCTTCTAACAATTGAAACTGAAATATTTACCCAATAAATTAATTTAAGCATAACACAAACATAACGTTAATCATTAATCATTGCTCGTGAATGTGTTAATTATAATTAATTCACTTTGTATTCCACTTCAAATTAATTGTATTGCGTGACAGTTTGTTAACGATACTTAAATAACTGTTCTTCCATTAAAGTATCATTTGTGGAAGCGATGTTTTGTTTATTTAACAGTTAAAATTAACTTTTTTTATGCATCACATAAAAAAGTTATTTTTAACTGATAAATGAAGTAGCTAACGAGCGTGCTGTCTACTACGTGGTATACCCTAACTCTGGAATCTAGAAAGAAATCTAAATTCTTTACTTACATATGGTCGTGGATCGAACTCAAAAAATTTCGCTTATCGAAACCATAATTATACATTGTACTCTGGACTAAATCTGTTAGTTATGTAAAGGTGAACGACCGTTAATCCTACAAGTCAAAGCCTAGACAATAAACCAATATTATCTGAGGTAAAACAATAACAAAACTGGGGCTAAACTGAGACATTATCTAAGCACCAAGTTAAAGGTTCGAGTTACAAAAATATTATTGTTTATATTATTATTATAAATATTATAGTAGTAAACGAATGTGCCGACCATTCGACGATAAGCGGAGGTGTCCAGTGATGCGAAAATAGGGTTTAATGCTGGAGATTCATGTTTGAAACTTAGGGTTATAAATTAATTGTCCCTTTAATGACTAAAAGAGACATCACGAGGAAATATTTCTACTTGTTTTTCAATAGGGTTCACAAAGATGGAAGTCGTTTGAACGTAAATTGCTGGCGTGGTGGACTATCCAAGCATTCCTCAAAGGATCAGTAATTGATATTCTTAAAAAAAAAACACCTTAATCTAAGAACAGATAACTTATTTAACTACCGTGGCACCGTCGTAACTAACGTATAACGGATGGAATAATTTGAGGTAAAGCTCACGCCGGCGACAACCGCTGGTGCTCGCGGACTTTTTTATTAATATGATGGAACAGCAAACTAGCATGAAGTCCAGTTGATGGTCAGTGGCAACTGCCGCTCATGGACATTTGAAATCTACCCCAGATAAAGTAAGAATCCTACCTGAGGTCCACTACAGATGTGTTGACACCCCTAAGGACTAAGTTGGAATTCCTCGGATAAATATGTCTCCATTACCACACTTTTCAAATCAGAAGACAGCAGCGCTTGACACTGCTTTTATTAGGCAGAAATAGGATGTTACGGAAGCGATTACAAATTTGGCGGAACCCTATCGCAAGTCAGATGGAAGTATATCCATATATGTTGTCCATCGTTGCAGCGGGAACAGACAACCCCGCACGCCGCGGAAATAAATCGCTACATGAAAATGGAATCAATTTATTACCTACATCTTCGTATTAAACACCTACAGTTGTACCGCGCCCGCGCACGGAGGCGGTTGAAAACTGTGTAAGTTCTACACCTAACGTCCGAGTTCAAATTAACCCTTTCATTTTATGTGATTACTTCATAAAACTTCAAATTCGAACTTTATAAATATACAACATAAATTATACTAATTGCACTTTCATACGGACGTGGCAAATTATCTCAATTACATGTGCATGACAATAAAATAAGCATGTCATATTGTCAGTCAGACTCCAACGTTTCAACTAAATACGTTTCGCGGCAGGCAACCTAGACGTCTAAATTTGAAATAGACCACGAACGGTGTTAATTTCGTAGCCGTCATTCAAGAATGAAGCAGGAATTATTCAGCTCTCTTTGTTAGTAATATTTGTTTCGTTTTTTTAAAGAACAAACTCTTTATGGTTCCGTGTCCTTATTATTATTTTTCACACGATATTTCTTCGTAGTTATACCGACAAACAATTAATTTTAGACAGGCACATATCTCCGAAAGTTTAGAAATGCGTGCTTGGTGTTCCAGAGGCTGTTTAGAGCCGAAAGTCGAATTTTCTACTATGCCCTATGGTAAAATGCTGCCAAATTGATCTTGTTTCAAAGGTTTAGTCAGGCAGGTATAATAACATGAGGCGTTCCAGCTTAGCTCATTCATAGCTAAAAGTGGTTAAGTAGCCGATCTGAACCATAGTAATCAGTGTAATCCTATTTCAAGAAGACTACTGGTGGTCGTGTCTGCTACATTGCTACGAGATATCTTTTTTATACAATTATAGAAATAGCAAAGAAGCATGCTCTCCACCTGATAATGAATGGAAACTGCTACCTTATAGACATCTGTAATGTAACATTAGAGTCCTATATGAGATCGGTCACAGATGCGATGCTCCCCGTGTGGACTTCAAACAAGAATACAGTAGCACTTAATTTACTGCTACACATAAAGCACAAAAAGACGGGATTTGGTTCCATCTTGGTGTTACTTCGAGCTGATTACTTGTGTTTGTCGGCGGCAAATAGTTGCGGGATCTCTTTGCCAATAACGGAAATCGGTGATTATTGCCACAAAGTATCAAAGTCTACATTAAAAAACAATCCGGAGTTTTGCGAAGCTTTTTGAACGTAAATCCTCATCTCATCTAATTTTTCCATCGCTCATTTGTAACCTACCGATTAAAACCTAACATTATCGGTGCTCGTATAAATCAAGTTAATCTCGTTACAGTGCGTGTAAGAGGAGTTTCAAAGAGATCTACAAGTGTTTAATGTCGCCTCTGATAACGGGATTACTGAGTAGTTAGTAAAAGAATTTATCAAGCGACGTGCCAGGAATGTGATAGCCTTTGATATAAGGATATTTTGTAAATGAGCTGTTTTTGCTCTATTAAGATGGCTTTGTAAAATAATGCTTTTAAGTTGGCAGGTAAGTTTAAGAGTTCTGGAGTGACGTCATCATTTTTTTAGTGTTTTTCCCGTGTCCTGTCCTTCCCATGAGTATAACGTATTGACCGGAACAAAATAAGTTCTTTAAACTTGAAGTAACGTTAATCTTGTTATAACAAAGAATAAATGTCAAGAGATTTCTGCCGCAAATGTAAATTTCTAACCGAGTTCAATTAGGATTGAAGTTCTACAAATTCAAATTGGATATAGCTGTATGTCTTCTTATCATACTAATTAAAATAAAATACAGAAACATTTAAAAGCGCTGCTATTGTTTAGAAAAAGGGGTGACAGTGGTGACTTTGGAATCGTGCAACAAGGGTTCCTTCAAATTTACATAACAAAATTAATATCGATTATCAGAAGAGACTTGCATCCAACGGTAAATATAAGGATTTCACCAAATGCATCTTCTACTTGACATAAATAGTTTGAAGAACGTATAAAATCTTATTTAAACATTAGCACAGTAATACAAATACATACTATAGTCTTTAATCGAAAAAGTATTTTATTGACTTGTTTTCAAGACAGAGGAACTAACCACAAATTTTTATTACCTCTCTCAAATGATCTACAGAAACGAAAGTTATTCTAGTACGTATAATAGAGTTGTTTATTGTAGAAATGAATAGACGAGACCCATTAGGTTTGTTTTGGTCTTGTAAGATATTGTGAAAATAGTTGGAAAACACTATATAATCACAAGTTATATAGATACTAATTCATTGCTGTTATAATACTAGGCTTTAATTTTGAGATTATAAGCAGCGATAGTCTCCGTGTACAATCAATGGTTGAAACCCCATTTGTGTATATTCAATGTAGTATTAGAAATTAATTATGACTTGCAATATCAGTAAAGGAAAATATCGTGAGTGAAAATACATACCTGAGTGATCTTTAAAAAAATCTCCGTAAAGGTGTGTGAAATGTATCAATTTGTGTAAAATGCATCTGGACATCGTGGTGGACCATTGCTTAACCCCTTTCACTCCGAGAGGAGATCCGTGTCCAGCAGTGGGACAATAATGGGTTGGGTACGGCCGACGATACTGGCTAGCGGTGGACTGGATTTACGTAACTTTAAGAAGTATTTGGAGAACTCACAATATGACGGAAGCATTTTTTAAACAATGAATTTTATCGTACACAGCAATTCCTGAGATCATCGTTCAATTGACGATTGAACAGTTCAGTGCCTTGATCAACTAGTACATTGAGTTACAGAATTATCCGAGATTGAAGGTAAGTTTAACAAGCTGGGAGTCAGTATGCAAGACTCTCTTAAGATCGTAAAATCAACAACTGTGTTTGCGAATTCCTTTGATAGGTAAACTGTCTGAAAACCGTCATGTAGATCGGCATGTTCTGGGAACTGATTTTCTATTCCCTTTCTTTATGGTTGCTTCTTCTATAAATATACCTGAATGTTGATTAAGTTAATTTACATCGTGTGTACGAGAGAGATCCACCATGACTTTACTCTGGTGGCAATTACCTAAACTTTTTGGGAGTAGCAAAATTTTAAAGAAATTAATTTATAGATCAAGATCTTCCTTCGAAGAAGCAAGTCGGGTAAAAAATGGATGAGGTGGTGGTGTCGAAGTTTAACTTCAAAGGCTTCTGTCAAATATTATAAATTGTATAGTTGTACAATTTACTATTTTGCATACTGTGACTACCTGTAAGTGGAATTATATGTATCTAGATATGACAGCTAAAAATATAACTGCTAATGCTTGTAGTTCTGTTGGTTGCTCTAAGTAAATATATAAATCTAAATTTAATACTATTTTCGAAGATCAACGAATAGATAACCTTTTTCCTTTGGGGAAATCCGGAATTTTTTTAATAGTGTTCCTATAAAATTGGAAAAACATGTTTTCGTATAATCACAAATTACTTACTGTGTCTGGACTGACTTCAAGATCTTTTTAAAGACTATTTCATTGGTGTACTTTTATCTCCTGACTAAAATAGTCTGTCGATAGTATCTTTGGTCTATGGAGTGAAATTGGAATTGGGGCTCATTTTAGACACTGTTCAAGTCACGATTAAGCAAAATATGTTAAGCTTCTGACTTTAGTACCAAGTACTGCACCAAAATACCAAAACATAAATCGATTTCCTAAGAAAACAAATAAATGCGGCACATTTTTAATTTTATTTAAATACTGGATGGACGAATTTTAACTTGGGCTATGGGTGGCAGCAGCTACCCCTGAGGACTAAGTTGGAATGCCTCGGATAAGTGAGTCTCCTTTACCACACGCTTCACATCAGAAGGCAGCAGCGCTTAACATTGCTGTTATATATATATATATATTAGGCAGAAATAGTTGTGGCGATGGTGCCGCCGGAGTCGAACCATAAAAAGTTCCACCGCCTTCTAACTCACTTATTGTATTTCTAAACAACAAATACAAATTACATCACAAGGCCACTACTTTGATGTAGTCTACGATCAGCGCGGAGTTGTTCCACGTAGGGAACCAGGTGTCTATATCCCGTAGGAACGTTAGAACGGCTTTCCGCGAGCTGTTACGCCACGGCTTCGGCTTCCCGTTGGAGGTCATGCCGTCCGGGAACTCTCTCGTCCCGCCCGCAGCCATCCCCAACGTTATATAGAACTGAAATACAAGGCACCTTTAGGATTCTTAAAAATATTTAAGTAGCGAACCAGCTTGCAGTCCATCAGGTAAGTTTTTACTACCCCCAAGGACTGTGTGAGGTCAAACACAAATGCATTGCTAACCCTGAGGACTAAGATGAAACGCTTCGGATGTCTCTCTTGGCACATCTTACAAATCAGAATACAGTTGTGCTTAACACTGTTGTTACTAGTTAGAAATAGGTGTGTAGGTGCCACCAAAGTCGAACGACAAAAATGGTTGTAAAAGGAACGGTAAGTAACATAGACATCGATGAAACAAAACAAAGACGAAACGAACAAAAAACGATTACAATAAACAGTGCTAAAATGAGATTTTATTAAAAGGTACCTTTAAGCGGTGTGTAACGAGGGTGGTTAGATCGGGAAGGTACCACCGTCGCATCCAATTCAACCGTAAAGCAGTTCTTGCGTAATATCTTGTCAAAAGTTGCTTCAATTGGAATATAAATTTTTCGGTAAGGGAGACATACTTATCCAGGGCCGTCCAACTTAGTTCCCAGTGGTAGCAATACTTTTGTGATCGACCGTAAGAAGGATGCTATTATTATCTGGCATTGAGTACAAATATTAATGGGTGGCAGTTGACTCCTGGCAAACTGCATACACGTTTGCTACTATCAACATATAAAAAAGTTGGGTAATATATGTTTGTAACCGCCTCAGTTTTTTTTAATGTATTTCTATAAGTACGTGCAATAATAATCAATACTAAAAGATTAAAAACAAGTGAAAATAATGTTGTATACAATATCAATCCAGTATCGTAGTGATAGTGTAAAAAACGTAAAAATATATTTACTTAAGCATATCAAATAAAATTCTTACATGGTCGTCAAAGGGGGCTATTCGGCTTCCAGTACCAAGTTTTGTAAATAAGTCATAACAGCTTTCCGGCAACAAATTCTGAAAGCCATTTTGGCCAGGATCATAGCTAACGTAGACAATGCCATCCACAGCAAATTTAATTGAATCTAAACAAATAGAGTTATATTTATATTTATCGAATAAAATGAACATAAAATCCAATTAGTTTCATTAACTCGTTATTGTGGTAGAATTTTTAGCTGCTGAACTCCGGAGGTACTATCGACATTATACCTACTTTATGCTTTACGGCAGTACTATCAAGAGGGCAGTTGATTCAACCCTAGGGATTAAAAAAACTCTTTTAATGTTAAAGTTTTGCTACTTGTCGTTGCCAAAGGGGACAGCTTCCGACAATAGAAATGCAAAAAAATACAGTTCCATATATCAACGCCCGTCCCACTCTAGTCATCGGTTAGCGACGCTCTCGGTTTTAAGCTGAGTTATGCTTTGAGGGTTTTGGTAAGATATGGTGTGGCCAGATGTAGTAATACAAAGTGTTTAATTAAGATTTTAGTCGTAGTACTATAGCAAAGAAATAAATCGCGGTGCTCTTATCAACCTAATGTAGAGAATCACACCGTCCTTATAGACTAAGTAATTGTGGCCGATCTTCAGATCCTCTAATCATTATAGAATCTATTTTAAATGTCCATGGGCGTCAGATCCCACTTACCATCAGGCACCCGCTGTTGGGCACGTCTCCAACTTAGAATAAGGGTTTAGGCTGTAATCTGTCACTCATTGGTTTCAAATGTTACACAATGGCTGCTTTTCGAATTAATGTAAGACTTAGTATTAATTATCTTATATTTTAAAAGAGAACGTAAATATTGTGTTTTAAAATATGTCTAAAGCTTAGAATTCAGAAAAGATTTCACACTCTGAGAGGAAATCCGTGCTCAACGGTGGGTCAGAAAAGAGCTTATAATTGTTACCTGGTGTCCACGTTACAGAGTATTCATGGAAGTCGTCTCCCCAGAAATGATGCTTCGGATTTAGTAAGTACATTATCTGAGTACGACATTTCTCGTTAAATATCGGGAAACCTTTAAGGTACTGTGGAAATAATAAATAGGAGTAATTAGCTTGTCGGGTTAAACTCATAATATTATACCTGCGAAGATAAAATAACATAAAAAGCATCTTTTATAATATCGCAAATACGTTAGATAAGAAAAACCAAAAAAGCGAAATCGAAAAGTACACACGTATTAAGTAAATCAAATGTCTATTCAATTATGTATTAAAAAAAACACAGTAAAAAAACCATTAAATTCAGTTGAAAAAAAAGAAGCCATAATTGCGGGAAATAAGGTTAATATTTTTTTCTGATGATGAAGACCTCATTTATATTTGTGTGTTAGTCAAAATAAAAATTTCTTATACTATATTTTGACAAGCACAGCCAATGTTTGCGCGGTCATGTTACGGAAGATGTAAACTATGTTCATATACATAAGAGCTTCATATAAATAATAGGTTGTTATAATATAATATCATGTTTAGGTTACTAAATACTGTCATTTACCCTACTGTTATATTTATTCAAGTTAACACGCCTGTTTCCCAACGCCATAGCAATTTTGATGACACCAGATGCGTAATCCATAGATCCATATTTGTTCGCGTAGGGCTCCAGAAGTATCTCTAAAAATGATAGAAATTGTACAACAGGTACAAGTAAATTTGATGAAAGTGTATTTCTTGACCACCAAAACCAACCGATTTTCATTTTCAACTTTCCAATCCGTTTGTATACTACCGAATAGATTTGGGTCGATTTTTATACTAATGTAGTGAATGCCATAAGAATGCTAAAAGATCTTTCAAAATATTCATACTGGCCGAAACTCGCGCTTTCATTCTCATTCAAAAAAATGTAAAATGAAAGAAATACAACCGAAATTTAATAGTTTCAACAAACTTAATGAAATGGGGCGCATTCAATATATTTTATGGGTTTTATTTTAACCCGAACTCTAAAACATTTACTGATATAAAAGTTACTTAAGTTATTGCTTATAATGTCCGTTATCTGTCAGTGAAAATCCCGTGAACATTGACCCTGCCGTTTCGGAGATAAGCTCAAACAGACAAACACAGACCAAAATCGGCAACTAAGAAATCAAAACGTCGTATCATTACTTAACAAAATGTATCAATTCCGCGATAATATTAGTGTAAAATCATATTCTACAACACTTTTATTTTTGTATCAGAATAAAAGGAAAAATAGACAGCTCTTAGTACCGGGATACAACCAGTCTCCCAGTGGCAACTTGGCTCGTATTGTAACGGTGCCGTACGTGAAGGCGAAGCGAGCGCTCGTGATGCGCCCACTGGCTACCGGCGACACGACGTCCCCCAGAGCACGCTCCACGCACGTCTGCCTTGTACAACTGCAAATATTAGGAAACTAACATAAACCCTTACCTAACCCTTACGTAAGCAAATAAGCTAAAATGGTTTGTGATCTTGCTTATGGACATGCCAGAGTAAAAGGAATGTTTTAATAATTCCGCTTCTGTCCAATGAACAATAACGGATTGATAATAAAAAAAAAGGTTGTACCCACCCATAAGATAGATCTAAGGTTCCAGAAACTAGGGACTCGACATCATTGTCGAACCCCGGCAAAGTATGCTGCAGCCGCGGCTGTATGTAAAGCTTTCCGTGATCCACATACACTGTGGGGTTGGTCGTCAACCGTTGGTATGATACGAAGGGGTGCTCCTGAAATTATTAAAAAAGACATACTTATGCGAGGTACCCCAATTTACTCCTTAGGGGTAGCGACGCAACTGTGGTTGAACTCAGGAAGGATAAGATTAGAGTTTATGAAGTTAATTACAGATTTCCATGTAATTTAGTATAAACTATTTTATACGATGAAAGAAGTAGACGAGCATGCAGTCAACCTGATGGTAAGTGACAACCTCCGCCGATAAATATTTGTAATCTACCCCAGATCCCCCTCGTTCGCTACTTCAATGGAATAATGTATATATATGTCTACTAACTGGGTGGTCCTTTGGTATGTAGTGTTCGATCTGCCACACTTCGGTATTCAAGGTATCGAAGTTGTCTTCAAATATAGTCTGACCGCTGCACGCGATCCCGTTACGCAATTTCGTCACGCTGGGCTGACAATCTATTCCAGCTTCGAAGTTTATATCGAATTCTGCAAAACGTTGTTAAAGTGGAAGAGATGGAAGGAGGAAAATTAGTAGAATATAATGTCACATCACATCACGTTATGTCACGTCACATCTCGTTACGCCATATCACATCACATCGATCGTATCATGTATTGTCATCCGGACCATACGTGTTACTGGTTTAAAATGAACTGGCAAGGCAAGTGAAATAACAAGATTGTTAAACGGAAATTACTTAAATACATACAAGTACACACATAAGCACAAACAAATACTCATAGACACATACATTAATTGCTAGTCATGGGGACCGTTTTTTGATGACTAATTTTTTTGACAAATAATTTCCGAGAGGGTTTATTTTTAACGTTCTTCATTTACACTATATGCAGCTCATTATTTTCTTTAGTCAATAGAAATAAATATATACAATCCTAAAGAAAAAAAAACAAACAAAAAAATAATAAACGAATAATAAAATAAAATCTATTTGTATTTTTTAAATCATCTTGCGAGTTACATTGTATCTTTAAATTAAAATAAGGAACTTCGTTTCTAACAGGAGTATGTTGTTATTTCGTGACAAATGTGTATAATTATTATAAATGAAATAACACACTTACTTTCCACTACTATTCTTTTGCGAACCGTGGTGCCAGGGTACAAATAAATCGATGATGTATTTTCATGTAGTTGAGGCAATGGTGTACTATTAGTATACCCCAACGAATTCGACATAAACACGTCGAATTTGATATGATCGTTGATATATGCTTGCCATTGTGCGTGTTCGTATATCCAGTTGCCGTCCTTATTAAGAACACCTTGGCCATAAAGACCTAATGCTATCCTACCTCGAAATGTCAATCCATCAAAAACTACAAATTTTATGTCATTCGGTCCTGGAACTAAAAAGTGGCGTTATT